>JAVALU010001118.1:0-110868 GCA_030770095.1 Gila robusta | reverse complement strand
CGAAACAAATTATGAATCCGCTACTCTTGACTCTCTTCATTACAATAGAAGCCGTTAGCTGAGAATTTGACATGCCTATTTATACAGTATACGTATAAGCTGAAACTATAAGATAATGTGAGTAACGTTTCTCTAAATGTCCTAAATTATATGTTTCCTGTAACAGGTAGGTTATTATTTCCATAACATGTTTCAACCATAACACATATGAATAATTGTATGATTAATAAGTAAAGTTACACCTCAACAGATGAAGTGTGTTTTTGCTGATCCAATGGGAATAGTCAGATACACAATTATCCGGTTGGGATTCTTTCCGATCACGTGATCTTTCTCCGTCTGGAAACAATACAGTTTGTTAAAGAGAGAGAAATGAACAGCAGTAACTGTCACTGAAACTCATGAAATCAGTCAATAAGATTCAGTCTGAAATGTTTATTATCATTTTGATGGAAACTCTATCCAGTCAGTGGAAAGATAGTGGATGAATAAAGGAATATGTGCCCAATTGTTTTTTGTTTGTTTGTTTTTTCCAGCAGAATGCTAATATATTTTCTGATTCTACAAAGACATACTAGTAGCCTACAGTAAATTACCTCATCCTTGGACAACAGACGCTTTTTTCACTACGTCTCCTTTAAAAGATAAACACACACACCCTTAATTTGCATAATAAAGACAATATTAACTTCGGTCCTTCTACTCGTCTAATAGCATGATGTATCCACTTCTTTCTCAGACATTTATCGCTAGGAAAACCATGAAAACTAAAATATGGTTGCCGCTGCTTATTATTGTTGCAATGAGGGACACTACAGTGACACGTGTACCTTCAGCCATTGTTATTTCGACCGGAAGTGGCTTTACACAACGAACGCTGAACCGGATGTGCGTTCTAACTTCCGTGAAAAAGGCCTATATGTTCCTCTCTCTATAATATCTGTAATACTTGCCTCTTCTAGAGCTCCTGTGGCGATACATCACACCAGCTGTTAGAGACAGGAGAAGAAGAACAGCGACACCTGCTGTTGTCAGTCTGTTTACAGTTTGTGTCTATAACAAACACTATGGCAAAAAACAAGACTTCTTTACTTACATACTGTTTTTCGTATGGAAGTATGCGATTGGGATGCAGCCTATGAGTCTGATTCAGTTTAAACTAGCGTATGCGTTTTTCACGCACAGACAACATTATCAAAACAATCCCGTTCGCATGGATCAACGGAAATGACTAAATATGCTGTATTATTTATGTCAGGCCAGTAGATGGCGATGTCACTTTGTAAAGAAACACTACGTGCTTCTACATAGACTAGTTGAGTTTATTCTTTAAAACACACGACTGCTTTACTGTGTTATATGCAATACTTACACTCTAAATTTGGGTAAAAAATGGACAAACCCAACCGTTGGGATACATTTTTAACCCAACTGTTGGGTTTGTCCATATTTTACTCAAATTTGAGTTGAAACAAGTCAGCATTTTTAACCTTAAAATTTTAGGTTAAATGCTATGCATTCCATAACTTGTTATGGAAACTACAGATCTCGCTACTCGCTTGTCATTGGTCAGCTGTGAAAAAGGCGCTTGACGTAGGGCGTGTTTTTCAGAAAAGTCGAACTTTATTCAACTTGAAAAGACACTCGGAGCTGCAGAAAAAGACATCTGTAGTGGCATTTAAATGACACGTTCACAAAAAGTGCCCGTATCAACTTTTTCTTGACAAAGAAAACGGCAAGTGTGAACACACTCTAATTGTGTAATTTGCATGATTCATTTATACCTGACGAATTCAAATGTTGATTTATTCTGAATTCTTCTGAAATCATCATGACCAGTATTAGTTAGTATTAGTAAATCTGCGTCCAGGATAGATCAAACTAAAGGCCGGATGAAAGGAGCGTGTGACACATCATGTGGGACCTTTTGGTATCAGTCTATCACTGATTTAGCAAGTTGCAGCATCGTGACTAAGAAAACTATTTTTTTGTATGAACAAGCATGAAGCGGTTCGATATGTTCAAATGTGTCCGACTCAAAGATCAGACGAGTTTGTGTTCGTGAGATCCACGTAACTCGGCTGATGTGAGTCTCTGTGTGACATCGGGTCCCTAATGAACGAATCTCAGACAGCAACACAGTGTCGGCTCAGATCCGGCCCAATCCATGTGTGGGCCGGATCCTGGCCGACACTGTGTTGCTGTCTGGCACACTTTCAGTTATTTAAAATACGTGTTTTTAATGTATTCTTAGTTTAATAAACTAAAGACACTTATTTTAGATGGTTGCTATAACAACCCTAGATAGCAGTGTTAGCGTTTGGGAATATTTACATTTTTTATTTTAGCTGTGTCATCATCACTAGGCTTCAGTCAACGGAAAGCAGCCGCCGTCTCAGGCTATTTCAAGATTGAAGTTAACATGACATCAGAAGTCAAACCCACACTTGGACTCATTTCTAATCAGTTAATCACTCATCACAAAACAGCAGTGTTTTTGAGATATGCAAGAACAGAAAATGGAAAGAAGAACAACTTTTGCAGTTTGTATCTTCAGATAAAGCTTCCATGGATATATTTCTGTTCAGAGTTTGACCTCTGGCTTTTATTTAGCTGTTTGCCAAACATGCTTTGATTCAGTTGGTTTCTCTTTCAGATGGTGATGTTCATAAATAGCAGGACAGGAAGAAGACCTTCACCTACAAAAGACATGCAGAAATGGCCACTATCCTGCACAAGATGTTTGTCCATCCAACAGATAAAAAAAAAAAACATTTATGAAGAAACCAGGATGTTTAGCAGGTTTCAGTTCCATATAATAAGATTCAGAAGAACATTTATAGGTTGCCTAACTACATCAATAACATGCGTTCAGTGGAAGTGTGTTTGCGTGTGTGTGTGTAGGTGCGTGAAACTCTGTCGTGGGAGGATTCACACATCAGACGAAGAGCTTGAGAGTATTTTCAGTGGATGATCTTCTCACTGAACAACTGAAGAAAATGGTTCAGACGCTTGTTTTGTTCTGTTTGTGTTGGCGGCATATGATCTGTAAGTTATGAAACATTTTTATGGCTTAATATCAGTAACAAACTAGTAAGTTTTTTTTATTTGCAGTTCTTCACAGATTAATCAAATTAAATTTATTGTGAGATCTGAATAATGGAAATTACTGTAATGAATTTGCATTTCTCTTCACTTTTTGTATCAGTTCACATTGAATATTATAAAACTGACGTCAGGCTTTGTAAACCAACAGAAGACTCAATCTGTTCTTGTTCGTGTTCTTCAGGCGTGTTTGCTGTTGAAACAAATGAAATACAGTCAGTGTCAGTGATGGAGGGAGAATCTGCTTCTACACACTGATGTTACTGAAATACACACACACAACGACATACTGTGGAAATTTGGAGCTGAAAAGTCTCTGATAGCAAAAATAAACAGATATTCGGGAATCTTCTCCATATATGATGTTCCTGATGGGAGATTCAGAGACAGACTGAAGCTGGACGATCAAACTGGATCTCTGACCATCACAAACACCAGAACTGAACATGCTGGACTCTATGAAGTAAAGATAATCGCATCTGAACTGGCATCAAAAACATTCAATGTTTCTGTCAATGGTGAGTACAGATCATTTCTACGTTCTTCACATTTACTGACAGTAGCGGCTCTATACATATTTAGATGAGGCAGATTCTGTGTCGTAACACTAGTTTATGATTGCCCGCTAGTTTTACATAACCGCTGAACATGCAGACACACTTTAGTAGATGTCTAGTGTATTTGCGTAATTCAGCCAGAGGGTGGCGCTATAATGTTGATTGACAGGCTCAGGCTCAGAATGTTCAGAATCACATTGATCTATACAGGGCTGTTGAATGCTTGAATCTGATTGGTTGACGAACGTTCTGAGGCTTACATTTTTTTCAGGGAAACAGCTAAAGTAGATCCAGGCAGGTTTTGACCGCATTCCCGTTGCATATCACTTCGCCAAGTGATTTCAGTTATTTCAAAGGTCCTTACAACCCTCAACAGTAAAAGAATCAAAACCCACAGCGACACCGAACAAGCAAATATATAAAATAAACAAAATATTATTTCAATGTTTTTTTTAGACAAAATTATGTTTTATTATGTCCAAAAAGCACATATTCTGTTTTTTTCTCTCTCTCTCTCTCTCTCTCTCTCTCTCTCTCTCTCTCTCTCTCTCTCTCTCTCTCTCTCTCTCTCTCTCTCTCTCTCTCTCTCTCTCTCTCTCTCTCTCTCTCTCTCTCTCTCTCTCTCTCTCTCTCTCTCTCTCTCTCTCTCTCTCTCTCTCTCTCTCTCTCTCTCTCTCTCTCAAACGTACTACATACAGTACAGACAGACACACACTTGCAAAGAAACGTGTTGTCAAACCTCTGTTACAAGCTCTAAAATGACGTTCTGGAATCAGACAGCGGGTGTATGCGACATGAAGTAAGTGTGTAAGACTGTCTCAGCTCTGAAAAGTGCCAAAGCGCAGTACACTTAACACACATCCACACTCTCTAAGGCCCTGTCGTAAATAGCACACTTCATGTGTACTTGCGGTCTTGTGGACTTACAATTGTCACTGTACACAAATGCACACTTTTGCAGAGCCCGCACTGAAGTGAACTCCACAGACTTCAAACTTACCCGACAGTCAAAGCGACGTTACCTCATGAAAGTGTGGACTCAAGGGAAGACCGCGAGGGCCTAGGGTGCCATTTGGGACAGGGCCTAATTCTCCTTTAGAGCGGTCCTTGAGGCTAAAGCCCAAACTTATTATTTTTTTGTGTGTGTGTGTACACTAGTGCAGTGGTTCTCAACCCTGGTCCTGGGGACCCACTGCTCTGCACATTTTATATGTCTCCATCTGACACACCCAGTTCAGTTCATAGAGCTCTTTCCTAACGAGCTGATGATCTGAATCAGGTGTGTTAAATGAGGGCGACATACAAACTGGGCAGAGCTGTGGGTCCCCAGGACCAGATTTGAGAACCACTGTACTAGTGTATGTGTACAGTCAAACTCATAGCCTTTCAAACTGTACTCAATTTGATAGCATGCGCGAACGCAGAGAATCGACACGTGCGCTCTAAAAACGTTCATCTTTGCCCAGTGACTGACCTATTTTTCTCCAGAAGTTTTGACAGGTAAAACTTCTTTGTATTCTTTTAAGCTAAAGTTGCGTCTCTCATAACCTCCTCACACAAGCACTTGTAATGCGGGCGTCTGATGATGTTGTCGTCTCTGGTATTTTGTTGTTGTTCTTCTGTCTCTACTTTCGTTTTCTACTGTAAAACAACGGGCCAGTGTTGCCATTCATTAGTGCAAACCAAATTTTGTGTAAACGAAATTACATGTGAGCCTTGCGTACACCAGAGCCATAGAGAGAAAGAGTTGCGACACGCTTTGATGTCGCCGCGACGGCTGTCACGTGGTTCATGTAAGCCCCAATAGTTCCAAAACATACGCGGGCTGTCATGTTCTTCTATGGACAGACAGCAGCGATTGCATTATTAAACGGTAAATATAAAATAAAACACACACCCAAGTACTTTTTAAGCTGTTATTGCATTTTGTTGATGTCAGTTTTGCATTTGGAGAGGCAGGGTGACAACTTAGATAAGTTTTAGGCTATATTTTTGGAGGGAAAAGCTTAGTGTTCATGTTCGCATGGGTAGCACTGGCTTTAGCGGCTCTAACTTAACTTTTCCATGTCATTCATCTGATGATGGACGTCTCATGATATTTATTTTAGCACAACTGGGCTGTATTAGGCTATTGATTCCCGTGATCTTGCTTATAAATTCCGATTCAGCCATTAGCCTACCTTCGTGATCACGCAAAGAGGTCTGCAGTGGCGGTCCGTTCAGAACTCCAACCAACATAAAATATAAATAATTACGCTGTGCATGTACAAATGAACGATTTAGGAGGGAAATAGACTGCTCCCATAACGTAGAAAGCAACGACTATACAGCAATGTCCGGTAAATATTCAACCGAAAAATATTTTTATAAAATTAAACCGGAGAGATAGTTAATGAGTGAATTAACTATGTTCCTAAATACATATAAGCACATATATGCATAACCCTAACCCATTTAAATAAAGTAAATTGTGTGTGTGTGTGTATGTATATATAATATTATATATATAGGCTATATATATATATACATACATATAAAATATTATTAAAAATATTATATATTATATACATCAGGTTACCGTAAGTTAGCTAACGTTAGTGAAGTGTTGGTCACGTAAGCTATCGCTGCAATTAACCTATTATCTTCCAATAAACATTTACTAAAACTGGCTACATAAAATATAACTACAGACTAGATTCACGAGAGGTCGGCTAATGTGTGTAAAAGTAAAAAAATACAGTAATTTCATTAATTTACCAGCGAGCGTACTTCAGAAGCACTGAAAATTAATGGGGTTCAATGCTGGAATTATCAGTGTTTGGAACAATCGGCTGCTCCACGACACGCGTTACTTCCGCATTCCTAAGTTCCTATGGCGGTCTATGGGAGTGTCGCAACTCTTTCTCTCTATGGCTCTGGCGTACACTAGCTTAAAGGGATACTCCACCCAAAACTGAAAATTCTGTCATTATTTACTCACCCTCAAGTTTTTACAAACCTGTATGAGTTTCTTTCTCTGCTGAACACAAAGGAAGATATTTTTGTTGTTTGGCACCAATGACTTCCATAGTATTTTTTTTTCTACTATGGAAGTCAATGGTGCCAAACAACTGTTTGGTTCCAATCGTTCTTCAAAATATCTTCCTTTGTGTTCAGCAGAAGAAAGAAACTCATACAGGTTTGCAACAACTTGAGGGTGAGTAAATGATGACAGAATTTTCATTTTTGGGTGGAGCATCCCTTTAAGCGTATCCCTTTGTTTCTGTTCAGGAACTTACGTGACCCGATTTCATGTCATATCTAAAACTTTCTAGTGTGTGGTGATATCACCCTTTCACAGAACACACTCCATGCGGTGTACAACTAACTTTCCAACTTTATTCTTTCTTTTTTTTTGCATTACTCAACAATTTTCTACTAGAGCCCCTAGTGGTGGAGTTCCACATTACATGTGTTATTGTAAGCAATTATATGAATATTAATTGAACATCACTTACTGTATACTTCTCAACACAACAGTGTAATAAATGAATGTTGCATAATTTCCGAACAAAGTCAGCTTGTTGAAAACAACAATCCTATTTTATCATTGCTTTTTCTCTCTCAGAAGTCCATGTCCACTGCTGTGGTCCTACTGAAGCTGTGATCCGATTGGTCGTCTCTGCTCTGGTGGGCGTGGCTACTGTCGCTGTTCTGCTTTATGACATCAGATCCAGAAGATCAAGAAACTGATATCATAAACATTGTGACATATCTCAGAGTTTTAATCTGTAAAGATGCAAATGAAATTATATTTATAATATATTTGTGATTTTTTAAAATTGAACTTTGTTTAATCATATCATTCTCATTATATACGTCAAGTAAAAACTGACAGTACAAGCTGTGTAGTGCAAATCTTTACATTTGTGCATTTAATACATTTGTAAATGGAATAATGATGTTGACTGTCCTGAGAACTCATGTTTGTCTTAAAGGTTTAAGTTGTCACAGTGCAAATATAGTGTTAATGTTGATTTGAGTGTTTCCATCTTCCTAAATGTCACACAGCATTTGTTCTATGAATATATCAAGATGATAAGTAGGTTAATGTTGAATTGAATAATATTGAAGTAACTACAGTAAATAAGCGCCGTCTAGTGTTTCTATCGTAATGAGTCTCTATCAGAAGCTTCACTGCAGAAACACTGAAGTCCTTCTCAACCTTCAACAAACACACAATCCATCCGAGGGGGCTTTTACACTGGGCTCGTTTGCTGCGGTCCGAGCCCGGGGCGCGATTGTTCCCGGCGCCCCCCGCAGCGTTGGTCTGGTTTCACACTCAACTTGATTCTATCGAACTCTGGTGCGTTTGCGTGCATTTTACGTCATTGCAAACGTGCACGGCGCATGATATAAAACACGACGCGGGTCAATATATTGTGTTTTTTATTAATTTGGTGCTATTATTCATAGCTGAGTAAACAACGCAGGTTAACTGTGTGTGTGTTTCGCATAAGCTGTCTTTCCGCTGCTTGCGAATGGACTCTTTTGAGGAGACAGTGGATTTCCATTAATTTGTTGCCCTGATTGCACGCACTATGCGCGAATACACTGCAGACTCACTCTTGCTCGTATCCAGGGTAAATCTTCATCCCTTACGTGTGTTTTATTTAACTAAATACATCATAATCGGCTAAAACCATAGACTGTAAAAAAATGGCTAAAACGCATGCGCAGGATACTTTACTTCCTGAACAGGTGCGCACCCGAGTCCGTGTTGCTTTCACATACACGCGAACCGCAGCACGGTTCGGGAGCAACCGAACTCAGACCACCTCCTCCAGGTAGTCTCGGGTTCGGTACCCCAGTGCGCACCCGGGTCCCATGACAGCATTCACATTAGCGATTTTTCATGCGAACCGTGCCCCGTTCCGAAACAAACTGCCAGTGTGAAAGCCCCCTCAAACAAGGCTCTTATTATAATAAACATGAGAAATGATCAATGTTAATCTATTTCAGGTTTAAAAGCTGAAACTGTCAGATAATGTAAGTAAAGTTCATCTAATTTTCCTAAATTATATGTTCTTTCAGTAACAGGTTGGTTAATATTTCCACAACATGTAAATAGTGCTTTATGATTAATAAGTAAAGTATTTCAGGTTAAAGCTCAACAGCTGAAGTGTGTTTTTGCTGATTCATCTCAATGAGAATAATGTTGCAGATTCACAATGATCCTGTTAAGATCCTCTCAGATCACGTGATATTTCTCCATCTGGAAACAATAAATTGAATTGAATTGAAATGAACAGCAGTAACTGTCACAGAAACTCATGAAATCAGCAAATCAGCCATCAATCAGTGAATAATATTCAGTCTGAAATGTTTATTTCATATCGGGATGATTTTGATGGAAACTCATGAGAAATTAATTCATGAGAAAGTTTACAGCAGAAGAGCAGAATATTATATATACAGTATATTCAAATATTGAAGTATTTTGAGAGCGTATGGAGATCGACTCGATTACGGGAATTGCTTCATGGAAGTGGGCGGAGCTAAAGAGATATTTTGGCACATTTTGCTTGTTTCCACTCCCTGATTGGTGGAATGTTCAGTAGAGCATCATGGGTAATGTAGTTTTCCATAACAAATTTCACAGTTAAACATGATTATTTTGTAAATAAGTTGAAATAATGCAGACTGACGGCTTCAACAAAAGCAAATATTATGGATTAATAACCTCGTAGCTCACAGTAGGGCTGTATTTTAAAGGTTTATAAGTTATCAGTAAAAATAAATTTCCCTACGGATAAAATGAATAGAGTTTTGGGTAACACTTTATAATACGACCCTCAAACAACTGCGTAAGTAAACCGAAATTACGGTGTACGTTTCTGTAATTATAGTGTACTTCCGTGTAGGTATAAGGGAACAATATGTTAAGTTTTGGATAATAAAGGGGTAACAAGCAGATATACAACCTGCAAAGAACTTCGTAAGTAAACCGAAATTACGGTGAGAGATGTAATTCAGTACTTTCATGAATTCCAGTAACATCAGATTCATAAACATTCTCTTTAAATTTCATGAGGAGATATTTGCTGAAAATTTCTAAAAAGTAACACGATTTGCCTTGTTTCTTTAGGATATTGTGGAGCTCTGCACCACAGCAGCATCCTGGACCCCTGACACAGGACTCAGTAGAACCAGTACCCCAGCAGCAACAAGTGCCACGACATCGAGGAGGAGGTCCAATCCTATTATAGAGTTCCTGATCGAGGAGGCCCTTCAGGAGCAAAGGCGCCATAAAGAGAGTGAGGCGAAGTCACGGAGGTTTTTAGACCTCTTTGAAAGAATGATTGATGCAGTGTACTTGGCACGTCAGCACACACGATGGCTGCAACTACAGTGTGGTCTCCCTAGTGGACCAGCACGACAACCGTCTGGATTGAGCCAAGTAGGGGACATCTCTAGGGTCTTCAAGTGGGCACCTTCCGTCCTCAGTGTTTCGTCGACTAGCCCACGACACCTCAAGAGGGCTCGACAGTGACTCTGGCGTCCCAGAGTCACCCCCCTCCGTCCCCCACTCAACTCAGCCCAGCTTACTGACCTCTACATCCCTCCTGCTGCTGAGACCTAACCACAATCACAATCTCTCCGCAACCCAACCATACGCGCCAACCCGTTTGACTAAGGCTGTCGAGCCCCACTGGTGCGTTAAAGCTGTTTCAGTGGCAAACGGTTCCGTATGGCATACCACCTACCGCAAAACACAATATCTGCCCAACCACCCGTCATTCACGCAATATACACAGGAACGTAATGACTGTAAATACTATACAACCTATACAAATAAACCAACAGACTCTTCAAGTTTTCCAAGAATTCTATGAAACCGTAGCGTGGCGGCCTGTACACAGCCAGCTAGAATCTTTCCGTCTCAACCACAGCCAGTTGCTGCTCCTTTCTGCTGCTTCAGATAAGTTCTTTACTGTGCGACGCAACTCTTGGCCGCTGAATCCGACGTCTCTGAGGAACCGGGTTGTAGAGTGTGCCACGAAACCTCAACAACCCACTTCCACTGGATAAACCTGGACTCTCCATCCTCGCTGTTCTGCTTCAGTGGCCAGATGAGCATACCGCAGTTTCTTCCTCTCATATGCCTCATCTACCGCATCCTCCCATGGCACTGTTAACTCTATCAGTTGAACAATGCGTGCTGATCCAGACCACAAAACAATGTCTGGTCGTAGGTTAGTGGTGACTATCTCAGGTGGAAAAATAAGCCGTTGATCAAGATCAGCCAGCATCTTCCAGTCCCTAGCAGCTTCCAGTTTTCCTGGGCGAGAATTGGTGTTAACACCTTTTCTTGGTGGTTGCTCGCCTGGGCGGAGGAATATTGTCTTCTGCGTGTAATGTTTTGCTAGAACAGGCGGCAACTTATTGGTCATACTACGCTTGCCTTCCAATGCTAAAGCCAAACATCGCAGTACTTGGTCATGGCGCCAAGTAAACCGACCTTGGCTAAGAGCCACCTTACATCCTGTCAAAATGTGCCTTAATGGCAGGTGATGAACACAAAGGACAAGAGGGATCCTCTCCTACCCAGAGGTTTAGGTTCTTTGGTGATGGGAGAACATCATATGTTGACCTAATAAGGAAACTGATCCTACTCTCTTCCATTGACCAAAGGTCTTTCCAGCCCATCTTGCGTTGTTCCACACTCTCCCATCTCATCCACTCTCCCTGCTTGGCCTGGGAAATGGCCTTTATACACCTCATCCTCTCCTCCTGCTTTCGCACCTCGTTGACTACCAGCTTCCTCCAAAATTACCCGTTTACATAGGCCCTATTAATTTCATATATTAATGTTTTAAGAGTTTATATTTGAATATGTATTATTGTTATATTTACATGTTGTAATATTTATGTGTGTAATGTAAATCTTCGTTTGTTTATGTCAACGCTTGTCGCCTCTGTTGACATAGCAGCCAGCTAGCGGCAAGGGAAGATGACGTAAACGGTAATCGAGTGGTGTCTCATTTCTTAGAGGAACGTTCTCACCCCTACCCCCTTTCACTCGGTATCGAGGGGCAAGGGGAAGACGCAGACAAAGGGGTAGGGGAAGGGGTAAGACAGAGAAATGAGATTGGCCCCAGTCTCTCTGTTTATCCCGAGGTTTACCGCAAACCACCGTATCCGGATCTGATGAAGGACCATCACATGACACGACGACAACGCATCCCTGAAGTGCCAGCCTCATCAACACTGTGAAGGCCTCATGGACACCTCAACAAACCCGTCTCCACACCGGCGTGATGACTCCGACCCCTAACCAGATGAACTGGATAAATATTGTGAAAGTTATGATCTCATCTGACTTCTGACCTATTATGCTGCCTAAATCATAATCATACACTGTTCGAGTTGAACTGCCCCCCTGACTGAGTCTGGGTTCTCCCAAGGTTTTTTTCTCCATTCTGTCACTGATGGAGTTTTGGTTCCTTGCCACTGTCGCCTTTTTCGCCTTTGTCGCCATTGGCTTTTGGCTTGCTTAGTTGAGGACATATATTTTAGAATTTAACAATACTATTACAACATTATTTTCCTGTTATCTCTGTAAAGCTGCTTTGAAACAAATTGTACTGTAAAAAGCACTATATAAATAAAGGTGACTTGGCTAATTTTTTATTGGTATAGATTTTTTATTTTTTTATTTTTTAAATCGTACATATTTTATGAGTTGCCCAATTCGTATGAATTCGTATGAATGACCTACCTCTGACCCCACCCCTAAACCTACCCATCACGTGGGTTTAGACAAATCGTACAAATTCGTACGAATTAGCCAGCTTTTAATCACTCGTACAAATTTGTACGAATTGGTCGTGAGATAGCGCTGGTTTTACACACGTACATGTTTTAGAACAATGCATTACTACATTGAAATATACATTTCTACATTATTATTCCAAAATAAACACATTATAAATCTAAAGTATTTATAATGATTTGCAAACACTTCTAGTCATTATATGAGTTAAACTGACAAACTACAAGATTTTTACACATTTACAATTTCTTTGCACTTTATGTGAACTAAAAATAATGAGTATGAAATAATAGATGCATTTAAACAGATGAAAAGAACTGGAACAGAACAAATCTAACTTAAAAACGTCTCGGTTACGTATGTAACCCTCGTTCCCTGAGTACAGGGAACGGAGACGTGTCGTCGGGGAGTTCCCTGACGAATTGGGATCACGCTAGGGAGCCTAATTACCTCTGATAGAATTAAAAACAAGCCAATAAAAATTGGCATGCAATCTTTGCATTCCGCGAGCCGCCTACAAACGCGGATATAAAGCGGAAGTAAAACATTGCATAGACGCTTTTCGCTGAGGAGCCGAACAGAGTCCAGCCCTCCGCGAAGGTACAGCAACATGGCGAAGGGACGACACGTCTCCGTTCCCTGTACTCAGGGAACGAGGGTTACATACGTAACCAAGACGTTCCCTTTCGTCCTGGGAACTCTGACGTGTCGTCGGGGAGTTCCCTGACGAATTGGGATCCCTAACAAAACGCCATGGTGCTGGCCCCTTCCAGCCCCCAGCTAAGCTACCCAAGTAGTTTCACAAATTACGGGAGCTAGCAAGGGAGTCACACTGCTGTTCCGCAAGACCCACACAGTGGATTGGATAACACTGGGAAAGCGTGCCCAACCCGAAAAAAGGGGAAGGGAACGCTGCGGAAGCCAGATGCCTGAAGAAGGCCTGGAATACACATATGTACTAGCCCAGGGGGATAGTGAAACATATGGCAGTCCCTGAGGTAGTCCCATCCAAGGGGAGTGGGAGCGTACTCAACAGGGACGACAGAACGAGTCAAGACACGGCTGGACTGCACGTGGCATAATGGGTCACCGAAGAGACCACTGGACATAACACCCAGTCTACACAACAACTCCCTAGAGGTAGTAGACCTGGCGCCGGCGGTCCGCCACGCCTGGCACCGGAGGGGTGATGGAGGAACTCACGAGGCTAACCAACGTAGGGCGCCAACGGAGCAAAAGACGCACGTATCCGGCTGAGGCACGGAGTGGCGTAGCAAGCCGACACAACCTATTCCCTCGCACCACTGGCCGTAGCGAGTACTCGGGAGGAAACAGGTTCCACACGTAGGCTATAGAATCTAGCGATCGTGTTCGGTGTCGCCCAGCCCGCAGCTCTACAAATGTCTGTCAGCGAGGCGCCTTGAGCCAACGCCCAGGAGGCGGCAACACCTCTCGTAGAGTGAGCACGCAACCTGGGAGGACAAGGCTCACCCGTAGCTTCATACGCTAGGGTGATAGCATCCACTAACCAGTGAGCTAACCTCTGCTTGGAGACTGCCTTCCCCTTCTGCTGGCCTCCGTAACAGACAAAGAGCTGATCTGAGGTCCTGAAGCTTTGCGTTCTGTCAACGTAAACCCGCAGGGCGCGGACGGGACAGAGAAAAGCTAGGGCTGGGTCTGCCTCCTCCTGGGGCAGCGCTTGCAGGTTCACTACCTGATCCATGAAGGGAGTGGTAGGAACCTTGGGCACATATCCGAGCCGGGGTCTCAATACACTCTATGCAGCGGGGCTTGTGACGTGTTTCCGGCTACTCTCTCTACTGGGCAAACAGTTTCCGGTTCCGTATTAGCTCTGAGGTTAACACACGCAATAACCTTGTGTATGGCGCGAAACTTAACAACGACAAACATTTCTAGTTGTTCTTATCTTTCTAGTTAATCGTATCTTGGCAGCTTAACTATGGAGAAAAAGGTTTTCCGATATCAAAAGCTAATGCGACCTAGATCGGAACATTGTTGTGTGCCGTTTTGCATTGTGTCGGCAAGATACAACTCGACTGTGAGTTTTCATTCATTTCCCGTGGAAGAGGATCTCAGAAAAAAATGGATCGTTAAGATCAGGAGGGACGACTTCCAAGTCAACAAAAACGCAAAGGTGTGTAGCGTTCATTTCAGACCTGATGACTTTATGGAAGGGACTAGTCTGAGACGTCTGAAAAAAGGTGTTTTCCCTACATTGTTTGAGTGGAACCGTTACCAAGTGCAGCCGCCGAGGTCGAGTGTTTGGGAACGGCAAGAGAGGCCGCTGCCCCCCGATCCTGACTTGGACGTAGAGCAAGATATGGACTTTGACGTGGAGAGGACTGGACACGATTATTGTTCAGTTCCCGAAGCTGCAGCTGTGGACATGCTTTTACATAAAAATGAGGAGTTGACAAGGGACATAGAAGATCTACGGAAGCAGTTGGACCAGACCAAGATCACACTTCGCTTTGGTCTCCAGAGATTTGCTGGGTCAGATGAGGACATACGCTTTTATACAAGGTAAGATTATATTAGCATTATTTACAAACCAGTTATTAAAGAGTTGTCAGTGATTCATAAGATCACTTAGAAAGTTTAAGTAAATACAGGTAGTAATAAAGCATTTAGTAGTGGTCATTTAACTATTTTTGTGAGCTCATCTAAAGTGAGGACTATTCATGCATTGTAAAGCATTTATAAAGGAGATTAAAAGTCTCAGTTATCTTCTAAACTGAAAAATGAAACCAACACAACACAGTGATACAGAACATAGAAATATTTAACAGCCTTTAAATCTCCTTTATAAATGCTTTAAAAGGCATGAATAGTCCTCACTTTAGATGAGCTCACAAAAATAGTTAACTGACCACTACTAAATGCTTTATTACTACCTGTATTTACTACATTTACTACTACCCGAATTAACCATGGATTACAGTAGAAATACATGTTAATAAAGCATTTATTAACACACTAAGTAACTATTACTATATGTCTGAATAATAAGATGTATGAATGTACATTTAAATAGTTTATTAACCATTTACTTACACTTTCTAAGTAATCTTATGAACCACTGACAACTCTTAAATAACAGTTTTATAAATAATGCAATACTTCATTTAGAAATGATAAATTGAGCATTAATAAAGTATGAAAATACAATTATTAAACACATTATAGATATGGTTTTAAATCAAGAATAAAGCATTTATAGCTGTATTTATAAACTGCTTATTAATGTCTGTTAATGCTTTATAAATGATGAATTAACTGTTTACTAAGACTTAACTAATGATTATTAGCGTGCAGTTATTAAAGTGTTACCCTATACTTTACTATAAAGCTAAGTGTAAGTCTTTTATGCCACGTTGGAACCAATGCACGTTTCTTTCTTGACAGATTTGCAACCTACAACCACCTGATGGCCTTCTGGGAACTGATTGAACCGGCAACGCACAGAATGATTCGTGTTACCAACTCCAAAGTCACCAAGGAGGCTGGAAACACTCGGGCACTTCCTGCAATAGACGAGTTCTTCCTGTTCATGGTGCATCTTGCTTTGGGCCTCAAGCAAAAGGACCTTGGTCATCGCTTCCATGTACATCTGACCACTGTGAGCCGCATCATAACAACCTGGGCCAACTTCCTGTACTTTGTCCTGGGGTCAGTGTGGATTTGGATGCCGAAAGAGAGAGTACGAGCCCATCTGCCAGAGGAATTTCATCATTTTCGAGACACACAGGTTATCCTGGATTGTACTGAGATCCGCTGCCAAACACCTTCCTCTTTGCTATTACAAAGTGAGGTTTTTTCAAATTACAAGTCTCACTGCACCTTCAAGGCTTTAATAGGAATGGCACCTCATGGTGCAATAACATTTGTGTCTGGACTCTATGCGGGGTCAATTAGTGACCGGGAGTTGTTCAAACAGTCAGGGATCATTAACCTTCTTACCCCTGACATGGCCATCATGGTGGATAAGGGCTTCTTAATTGATAGCCTAGTGCCATGCAAAATCCACCGGCCTGTTTTCCTGACCAAGGGAAAACAAATGTTAGCTCATGAAGTGACACACACTCAGTCTGTGGCCAGGCTCAGGGTACACGTTGAACGTCTTATCCGTCGAGTGAAGGAGCATAAGTTGTTTGACACAGTTATCCCCTTGTCCATTTCTGGTAGCATAAACCAACTGTTTACAGTGGCATGTTTGCTTGTGAACTACCAATGTGGACCACTTGTCAAGGCATGGAGCCACTGAGTCTAAAAACCCTTATCCTTGTTAATGTGCTATGGTTTGTCACCTGTAAATATTGTACATATACTTTTGTAAATACTATGGATTTCACACTCTGTTCTGTATTAATAAATCTGATCAACAGACAAAACTAGGACAGTGTTTCCTTATACATGTTTTATTATAATTTCATAATACATAACACTATATTTACATATATAATAACTATAAAAATCTAAAGATATTGTATATATGTGTATATATATACATGTGTAATGTAATATAATAGATATAGGTATTATATAAATAGTGTGTGTATATATATATATATATATATATATATATATATATATATATATATACACATGAGTGTATATATGTAAATATTGTTATAGTGTAAATAACATAAGAATAATACAATATAATGCTGTATATAATAATTTCATTATAATTGAATGGACCACCAGTGGTACGTGGCCACACTATTAAAGTTAACACACAGTCATTAAATAAAGCAACATTTGTACAATTGTAAAAATATAACAATATTTACATATATACACAATTGTAGAAATTGAAAAATACTTCAATGTTTATCTGAAATGACTTAAACACGCAAACACTTCAGTAGGTAGTGGTAAAAAAAAAAGATCTGCTCGGTCTCTAATGGTGCGCATTACATCAACATTTTTGTATATGCGCTCAACAAGCATGTCCTCCTGCGCACATACAACAAAATCACACCACTCGAAACCTGTTAGGAGGATCTGACCTTGCACTTGCCAGTAATACTTGTTCTGCCTCCTAAGCTGCAAAGAACCATCTGTCATTTTGAGGTAGGGACAGTCAACATAACTCTGGATGTTGGGGCATTTTATTTCCAGCAGGCCAAATGGTGGGTTGTCAGAAGGATCGAAAACAACTCCATCGGGAGAGCATCCCAGCCATGGAGCATCAGGGTGTATAATGAACCCGCAGGGTGAATAATTCACATTTTTTAAACTGCAGTACTCTGTCACGGCAACTGGCTCCATATCGATTCCTCTCCTCATGTCCTTCGTCATGACAGTCCCCCTCAAAATTCTGTGTGCAAGATTTTCAGCAGATGTATGACAGCGAACATGGCATGCCTCGTGAAAGCGTGTAGATGTAACTCGCATCTTTCTCAGTTGATGCCATTCCTGGCATGAGCTCTGCTCCCGTGTTGCAGCTTCAACCCTGTGGGCCATGTCGAATGACACCTGTAGTGATTTCATATATACATGTTCCTCCTCTGATAGCACATAGGCACATGTGGTTGGCTCAAGCCTATAGCTTTGGATGGGAATGGAAGGTTGGGCAGGGGCATCTGGGATGTTGATGATTTCCCGCACTTCTGGTGGTTTTAGCTGAAATGACAGCACACTCCCTGCCTGGACAGCCCCAAAAGCTGACTGAACTAATGGGACTTCTGCTGACATCCCCATGGTGGTCACCAAAGGTGCAAACAAAGGGGGAAAGTCCTTGTATACTTCTGCCACTCTCAATGTGGCAAGATCTGGCATTTCCCCATCCAGGGCTTTGTAGAGAGAACTTCTGAAAATGTTGAAGTGAAAAAATGTAATAAAAAAAACTGCAGCGTACATATTAACCACATAAACTAAACTAAAGGTAATATAATCTCACCTCACACAAACAGCGGTTGCATTTTGGGGTTTGCGGACCTCCATGTCTCCCACAAGACCTGGCCTAACACCCTGACAGTAAAGACACATTTTGACATGGCATCACAATAGCTACATGTGCATAGGTACAATTCACATGACAGAATTGTGACAATTCACATGACAGACAGATAACTTACCAAGGTCCTTGGTTTATGCCAGATCTGCTCAGTGTCTGTGCAACTGTGCACTGGGGGTACAGCAGGGATGCTTAATTGGGAGAAGTGTGCTGTTTGATACAGTAGTGCAACCAAATGGTTGCATAAGGCACACCCCGCCACACAGGAGCAGTGAGAGCTTGCCAAAACGACAGGTTTTGAGTGTTTTAACACCATCTAGGGAGAAATAGAAGTTTAGATGAGAAATACCTCTTAAGAGCTTAACATTAACAAGAGGAAAATATATTTAAATCAGCATATTAATAATTAACGATTTTTTTCATTATGATATGAATATATTAATAAATAATAAATAAAAATATAACTAATAAAAGCATACGGTTCTATTCTAGATGAGAGGCACATTATGTTAAAATGTAGGCCTACCCATTCACGTCCATAAACAGTAGACAGAGACTGAGCTTTAGACATTTAGATAATGTTACTTATCAGCTGATGTGGGCAACTTAACAACAGGCCTAACCATTACCCTAACATTGACCCTAGTCACCCTACTCTTAATTTGTGTGGCTTCTCATTTTTCCTCATGGATCTATGACAGACTGCCCTCACGCTGACCTCTCTTGTCACCTTGTTTTTCATTGACACTGTTAGGGTGAAAGATGAACATACATTTTGAAACTGGGTTAGATTCGTTCTTACAGTGTGCTGGTGTGTGTGTGTGTGTGCGCGTCTGTCTGTTTTAAGAGTACGTTAGTTAGCGTACGTTAGCTACTTACCCTCATAGTTGTCGATATAGCTGCCGATGTACATTTTAAATCCTTTTTCCCGCTTGCTGTTGGGAACGGCACATGATTTTTTTACGAGTCTGTCTACATCATTTACCGTCAGACGAGGTAAATCCTGAAGACAACGACTATAAAAGAGAGCCATATCTATCCGTGTATAAACAGGAAGTTGAACAGGAAGTTGATAGCCTAGTACAATCGAACCCGGAACTGTGACGTGCATAGAGCCTACACTCACCTAAAGGATTATTAGGAACACCTGTTCAATTTCTCATTAATGCAATTATCTAATCAACCAATCACATGGCAGTTGCTTCAATGCATTTAGGGGTGTGGTCCTGGTCAAGACAATCTCCTGAACTCCAAACTGAATGTCAGAATGGGAAAGAAAGGTGATTTAAGCAATTTTGAGTATGGCATGGTTGTTGGTGCCAGACGGGCCGGTCTGAGTATTTCACAATCTGCTCAGTTACTGGGATTTTCACACACAACCATTTCTAGGGTTTACAAAGAATGGCGTGAAAAGGGAAAAACATCCAGTATGCGGCAGTCCTGTGGGCGAAAATGCCTTGTTGATGCTAGAGGTCAGAGGAGAATGGGCCGACTGATTCAAGCTGATAGAAGAGCAACTTTGACTGAAATAACCACTCGTTACAACCGAGGTATGCAGCAAAGCATTTGTGAAGCCACAACACACACAACCTTGAGGCGGATGGGCTACAACAGCAGAAGACCCCACCGGGTACCACTCATCTCCACTACAAATAGGAAAAAGAGGCTACAATTTGCAAGAGCTCACCAAAATTGGACAGTTGAAGACTGGAAAAATGTTGCCTGGTCTGATGAGTCTCGATTTCTGTTGAGACATTCAGATGGTAGAGTCAGAATTTGGTGTAAACAGAATGAGAACATGGATCCATCATGCCTTGTTACCACTGTGCAGGCTGGTGGTGGTGGTGTAATGGTGTGGGGGATGTTTTCTTGGCACACTTTAGGCCCCTTAGTGCCAATTGGGCATCGTTTAAATGCCACGGCCTACCTGAGCATTGTTTCTGACCATGTCCATCCCTTTATGGCCACCATGTACCCATCCTCTGATGGCTACTTCCAGCAGGATAATGCACCATGTCACAAAGCTCGAATCATTTCAAATTGGTTTCTTGAACATGACAATGAGTTCACTGTACTAAAATGGCCCCCACAGTCACCAGATCTCAACCCAGTAGAGCATCTTTGGGATGTGGTGGAACGGGAGCTTCGTGCCCTGGATGTGCATCCCACAAATCTCCATCAACTGCAAGATGCTATCCTATCAATATGGGCCAACATTTCTAAAGAATGCTTTCAGCACCTTGTTGAATCAATGCCACGTAGAATTAAGGCAGTTCTGAAGGCGAAAGGGGATCAAACACAGTATTAGTATGGTGTTCCTAATAATCCTTTAGGTGAGTGTATATCACACGAGAAAAGCCCGGCCCGAACTCTAGGCACGATTCGTCGACCGAAAAAGCCTGCAGATCCCCGACCCTCTTAAAAGAGGCCAATGCCAACAGGAGCGCTGTCTTAATGGACAGGATATTCAGCTCCACTGTCAGCAAAGGCTCAAAGGGAGGACTTTGAAAAGCTCTCAGTACCAGAGCTAGGTCCCAAGAGGGTACAGAGTGCAAAACACGAGGTGGATTTAACCTCCTAGCACCCTTAAGGAATCTGATGACCAGGTCGTGCTTCCCTACGGACTTACCTTCTACTACATCGTGATGTGCGGCTATTGCGGCAACATACACTTTGAGGGTAGAGGGAGACAGCCTTCGCTCCAACCCATCTTGTAGGAAGGAAAGCACGACTCTGATCGGGCAAGTTCGGGGGTCCTCCTGACGGGAGGAACACCACTCGACGAATAGGTTCCACTTCAACGCATAGAGGCGCCTCGTAGAGGGGGCTCTAGCAGAAGTAATGGTGTTTACCACTGCCTGTGGTAGATCACCTAGAACCTCCGCGTCCCGTCCAGGGACCAGACATGGAGTTTCCAGAGGTCTGGACGCGGGTGCCATAGAGTGCCCCGTCTCTGAGAAAGGAGGTCCTTCCTCAGAGGAATCAGCCAAGGAGGGGCTGTCGTGAGGAGCATGAGTTCCGTGAACCAAGTCCTGGTGGGCCAATACGGCGCCACTAACAGGACCTGCTCCTCGTCCTCCCTGACCTTGCACAGTGTCTGTGCAAGAAGGCTCACTGGGGGAAACGCATACTTGCGCAGGCCCCGGGGCCAGCTGTGAGCCAGGGCGTCCGTGCCGAGGGTCCCCTCGGACAGGGAGTAAAACCACTGGCAATGGGACGTGTCCGGAGAGGCAAACAGGTCTACCTGTGCGACTCCGAAAACACTCCAGATCAGCTGAACCGCCTGGGGATGGAGTCGCCATTCTCCTGGCAGGGGAGGCGACCGTGAAAGCTCGTCTGCCACACGGTTGAGCTCCCCTGGAACATGAGTGGCGCGAAGCGACCTCAGATGCTTCTGACTCCATAGGAGGAGGTGGGAGGCGAGTCGCGACATGCCTCCCGGGAGCGTAGACCACCTTGTCGGTTGATGTACGCAACGGTCGCAGTGCTGTCCGTACGGACCAGTTCGTGCTTGTCTTTGAGAAGCCCCTTGAGGCTGCTTGCAACTCTAGGCAGTTGATATGCCAATGCAGCTGGGGCCCCGTCCACAGACCCGAGACTGCATGCCCTTTGTACGTGGCCCCCCACCCCATGGCAGAGGCATCTGTGAAAACCACAGCATGCCTGGAAACCTGGACTAGGGGCACTCCGGCCCGTAGAAACGCAGGATCCGACCACGGGGAGAAGGTTTGGCGACAGCGCGGGGTTACTTTGACCCGGAACGTGCCGCTCTGCCACGCCCACCTCGGGACTCGATCGTGAAGCCAGTGCTGGAGCGGTCTCATATGTAACAGGCCGAGCGGCGTTACTGCGGCTGCGGCTGCCATATGCCCCAGGAGCCTCTGAAATTGTTTCAGTGGAACCGCTGTCCTGCCTCGAAAATACCTGAGGCAGGTGAGCACTGACTGGACGCGCTCCTCCGTGAGGCGTGCGGTCTGGGCGACCGAGTCCAACTCCATACCGAGATAAGAGATCCTCTGCACGGGGCAGAGTTTGCTCTTGTCCCAGTTGACCTGAAGCCCCAACCGGCTGAGGTGCCGTAGCACCATGTCCCTGTGATCGCACAACACATCTCGCGAGTGAGCCAGAATGAGCCAGTCGTCGAGATAGTTGAGAATGCGAACGCCTTGTTCTCTCATGGGAACAATGGCCGCCTCCGCGACTTTCGTGAAGACACGGGGCGACAGGGCCAGCCCGAAGGGTAGGACCTTGTACTGATACGCTCGACCCTCGAAAGCAAACCGTAGAAACGGTCTGTGACGAGGAAGAATCGAGACGTGAAAGTACGCGTCCTTCAGGTCGATCGCTGCAAACCAATCCTGGGGACGGATGCACTCGAAAATGCGCTTCTGCGTGAGCATTTTGAACGGGAGTTTGTGCAGGGCCCGATTCAAAACTCGCAGATCCAGGATTGGCCGTAACCCACCGCCTTTCTTGGGTACAATGAAGTAGGGGCTGTAAAACCCAGACCTCATCTCGGCAGGAGGGACCGGCTCGATCGCGTCCTTCGCCAGCAGGACATCGAGCTCTTTCCGCAGGACAGGGGCATCCACTGACCGCACACGGGTGAAGTGGATGCCCCTGAACCTGGGAGGCCGGCGTGCAATCTAAATTGCATAGCCGAACCGAATGGATCTGAGCCACCGGGACGGACCCGGAACCGCTAGCCAGGCTTCCAGGTACCGACCCAATAAGCCCACCTGAACCACCGGCGTACCCGCGGAGGGGCAGCGAGGTGGAAGGCCGGGACCTGGCTCCAGTGGCAATTTAGCCACTGGAAGCGGGGTCTGGGCGGTCCACCGTGGGGCAGACGGCAGATAGAGCTCGTAGGCTTTCTGCTGCGGGCTGCCCCGTGGCGAGGGGAGGGGAGGGGAAGAGACGAGGCACGAGGCCCTGCCTCCTCGTGAACTGGTCTCTGCCCCTCTGGGCCCAGCCGCCGACCGGAGCGACGCAACCGGGGTAGCGTCGCTGCTATCTGCAGACTGGGAAGAGGGGAACGAGAGCGATGCTGCTCGCAGACAGCATCCACCGTCGTTCTGACCCTCTTGGGTGGAGGAGACTGAGTGCCCGTCAGTCTCGACCGAGGATGACCTGGAGGAGGAAGAGGAAACTGCTCTTTTAATGAAACTTTGGGTACCGGCTCCGGAAACAGAACGGAACAAAAACAGAACGGAACAAAATATTCTCCCGCCGGCCCTCCCCCGGGGGAAGGAGGTGTGCAGAGGCACCCTCCTGAGCAGCTCCGAAATCCTCCACCAGGTCGCCCGTCTCAGGAACGCTTCCCTCCCTTCCTTTTACGGGAAGGGGCCGGGGGCGTCTGAGCGGGCTGGGCTGCCCTCTTGCGACCAGACTTCCTCGTACCAGGGGTAGGCTGCGCTGGAGGAGGAGCTGGCGCTTGAGGGCGACCTCGGCGACGGGAAGCAGGCGGGGCTTGTACAGCCACAGGAGACGGCCCAGCAGCAGGCCGCCTCCTATGCAGGACATGCCGTATAGCCTCCGACTGCTTCTGGGCGGCGGAGAACTCCTGGGCCAAGTTCTCCACCGTATCGCCGAAGAGGCCGCCCTGGGACACGGGGAAGTTGAGAAGTTTGTTCTTCTCCGCTTCCCTCATATCTGCCAGGGTCAGCCACAGGTGGCGCTCCTGGACCACTAAAGGGGACATCGCCCGACCCAGCGAACGTGCGGTGACTTTCGTCGCCCGGAGGGCGAAGTCCGTCGCCACACGCAGCTCCTGCAGCAAAGCTGGGTCGGGACCACCCGCCTGCAAGTCATGGAGTGCTTTAGCCTGATGGACTTGGAGCAACGCCATGGCATGCAGGGCGGAGGCGGCGTCTCCACACGCCATGTAGGCATCCCCGATCAGACCAGAGGAAAACCTACAGGCGCGGGAGGGGAGTGAAGGGGCACCCCGCCAGGAGGAAGCGGTCTTCGGACACAGTTGCATCGCGATAGACTGCTCCACTGGGGGGATTCCCTCGTACCTGTGCGCCGCCCCGCTGTCCAGAGTGGTAAGGAAGGAGGAGCGAGGTTGTCTCCGCCTGTACACCAGAGGCGCCGACCAAGACTTCCTCAACTCCTCATGCACTTCGGGAAAGAAAGGGACTGGAGCGGGCCGTGGGGCAACAGCACGACCCGCTCCGAGACACCAATCATCTAGCCGCGAAGGTTCGGGACCCGGTGGAGGGTTCCACGCAAGCCCGACATTCGCGGCCGCCCGCTCGAGCATAGCGCCCATTTCCGGGTCAGGCTCCACCGACGCCACCACACCCGAAGGGGGCAGCGCCGTAGAGTCTTCGCCAGAAGACCGCTCTTCCTCCGATGCCACGATCGACATCTGATCCTCAGGTGGCGCGCCGAAGGAGACAACCGGAACCGCCCGAGGGGGCTCCGGCCGCTCCACCGGAAGCGCCGATGGCAGCGTGCAACTAGAGGTGTGAGGCGCCCGACAGGATTTTTCACCTGTCGCGTTTCTCACAGTAATCCTCATTCGCTCACCAACAGGAATCACCGAAGTAGCCGTCTGCTGAACTGAACCAGCAGACAAACTAGACCGGAGATTCTCTGAAGGGACTCCCCCATGTTTCAGGGATCTCAGTCTCGAACGTAGCATCGCGAGAGTCATACTCCCGCAATGAGAGCATGACTCATCCACAAACGCCGCTTCAGCGTGTGCTAAGCCCAGACACGTGAAACAGTGTTTGTGGCCATCAGCCTGAGGGAGAAGTCGACCGCATCCAGAAACGCACGGGCGAGTCGACATCCTGAAAAGGACGCGAACACACCGTGGAGCTCTTTTAGCAAAAAAAAAAAAAAAAGAAACTGCTCTCCAGTGCCGAAGCGCCGAGGGATCGCCGCCGCAGACACCGCCGGAAAACTGCAACCACGTGCTGCACTTGAGACGAGGATCACTGAAAGCACCGTCACACCAGCACACCACAACGTTTCTTCTCCAGGCTCGTTCCAAACTTCAGAACAGCAGGTAAGCTCTGAGAGGCTCCGAAGCAAAAAGCGTCTATGCAATGTTTTACTTCCGCTTTATATCCGCGTTTGTAGGCGGCTCGCGGAATGCAAAGATTGCATGCCAATTTTTATTGGCTTGTTTTTAATTCTATCAGAGGTAATTTGGCTCCCTAGCGTGATCCCAATTCGTCAGGGAACTCCCCGACGACACGTCGGAGTTCCCAGGACGAAAGGGAACTACTGGATCATCAGTGGAAAAACAAAACAGCTGTAAGTAATTCAGTTCAGTGATGCAGATAAAGAGAAAAAGCTCCGAATGTCACTGATATAATAAACACAATGATGTGATTTAAACATAACCTGCTTTCAAACATAATGACTCACCATGATCAAAAACTTTGAAGATTGTTTCAGTGTCGTCGCCTTTGATGCTGTCGCTGTTTTTGACGATCTCTAGTGTGTATTCTCCAGAGTGTGTGTTTCTGATGTTCATGATGGTCAGAGATCCAGTCTGATGATTCAGCTTCAGTCTGCCTCTGAATCTCTCAGTAACTTTTGTTGTGAACTTTTTCCTTGCAGAAAAGTTAGAAGCTCAGGAGACCAGGAGACAATGGACGTTTTCCAAGCAGAAGTTCTTTATTGCTGGTAGCTGCAGTCATTCCAACATCGTCTAACTAAGGGAATTTTACATTGTAGTTTATATACATTTCAAAGGGGGTGGGATTAATAGAGGAGGAGACTCTTGATGAAAGCAGGTAAATGAAAAGTACGATTCAGCTGGTTACCTGATTTCATCAGCGTGACAATGTCACTCAGAGCCTTGAGATGCTGACCTAATCAGCCTGATTAGGTCACTCAAACATTAACATCATCATAGAGACAAAAAGCCCTGTACTTTGTGAAGTGACCAAAGGTTAATGTCAGACACATCTATGCCTCAAAATGGAAAACAGTGTTCAGAGCTTTCTCAATTAAAATACTATTGTATTGGAATCTAAATTAAACATTTAATAAATTTGTAACACTACAATTCCCCCTTTGGGAGTTCTAAATAACTCCCACATTATATACAAATTTAAACACTTAAAAATTCATTCTTGCAACTTGTGTAAGTTACAGGCACAAGCTTGTTCTGTGTTGATGTTTCTGCAATTGCATGCTGACACAGAAACAAAACATGCAATTAGGGTCCGTGAAGTTCTTACGGGTAATATTCTTTTATGGTTGGAGATGTCATTTTCTCGTGAGAGGCGTGAGTCATTTCTCGAATGAAACACTTGATACTGTGGTAGCAAAGATAGAATGCCAGTAGGAGAAACAACAGCAGAATTGCTATTTCCTTTATCCACATCCACGGTTTACCTAACAAGTTTCCGAACCATGAAGAATTGTCTTCAGTCATCTGGTGTAATTTTTCTGAGAAATCAAGAATGTCTTTGTTGGACCACCATGTTTGTGCACAAGTGGGTCATGGGATGCAGCCATCTTCGGGTGTGACCTGCAACGTTCTTTCCAGCAAACAAAGATTCTTGATTCTACACTTTGTGCGATGTCCTGATAGTTACGACAATCTTGACCATGTTGATGGATGACTGAAGATTCCGTATATAATTCTCTGCGTTGTGTATTTTTTTCTTTTCTTTATCCTTTTGTGATAGTTGGCTCGGTAGTTTCCTGGAAGTGGTGTCTTCATATACAGGTAAGGAGGTCGGTGCGTATGGTTCTCAGGACAGCCATCACGTGGTACCTGCACAGAGGAAGAAAGAAAACAAAAGACAGGAGAGCAGTATTTCTTCAAACACTAGGGTTGTAGCAGTATTTGTTTAAACACTAAGGTTGAATCTTTTTCTGAGTCTGCTCTTGTTGTTCCCTCTTTCCCTATTTCTCAATTCTGGTGACACCTAAAAAACACAGTGAGGTGAGGATGGACTAATGGATGGGGAAAGCCTATGAGGAAGTCTTCGCCCAAGGGGTGGCCCCCGAAGCATATTGCATTTCGGTTCTTCCCTTGGGTTCCTCACTGGTTCGTGCCCTATCCTATCCCTGTTGGTGGCGGAACAACCTTACAGTGTGACACATGAGTCCAGGTTTTCTTTTCCTGACACAACACTGCAGCTGCTGTAATCAACATCACTTGATATGGTCCGTGCCACTTCGGCTCTAATGGCTTGTTTTTGAATGACTTTATCATGACCCATTGACCTGGGATGATAGTGTGTCCACCTTCTGGTGGAGTCTGCCAACACGACTCAGCTCTCTCTCTGGCACTCTGTACTGCCTTTGTGAGGTTTTCACAGTAAGCGATCAGGGCATCTGAGGCCATGTGTACATCAGCATTTCTAAGATCAATCACACCTGGCATCTGCATTGGGCGTCCAGTAATAATCTCATGAGGGCTCAGTCCTACTGATCTGTTAGGTGACGCTCTCATACTACACAGTACTGCTGGCAACGCTTCGACCCATGCTACTCCTTCCTGATGCATTTTGCTTAGCCTGGTTTTGATTGTTCTGTTTGCACGTTCAACCTGTCCTGATGCTTGGGGCCTATAGGGGCAGTGAAGGTTCCACTTAATCTGCAACATTCTAGCCACTTCCTTGACTACCTGTCCTGTGAAGTGTGTACCTTGATCTGAGTCAATGCAATCTGGTAATCCCCATCTGGGAATGAAACCACTTCAGTGGCGGACGTTACTGCATAACCTGCTCGTCTGTTACCTTCAATGACTTGAGCAGATCCGTCAACAAACAATTCAAATTCTGAATTCTCAATAGGAGTTTCTTTTACTTCACTCGTAGGTGTATTTGTAAGCGTAACACAATCGTGAGTCATTTCTCCTCCATCCTCTAACAAAACCTCAGTCATTGCAGACATCATACATGAGGATGGGTTCGTGACAGGTGCGCGCTGTATAATAACGTTCGGGGCTGTGAGAGTGGCTAACCAGTTTCCCCATCGGGAGGAGGTTACAGAAGTGACTTTTGCTTGATTCATTAGTGCAGACACTGCATGAGGGCATTTTACATTTACCGTCTGACCTAACACCATTACTGATGAAGCCTGAAGAGCTAAATGAACTGCCTGTACTGCTCTGAGGCATGGGCCCATACCTTGAGCGACTATGTCAAGTTTACCAGAATAGTAATGTATTGGGCGTAAACTGCCCCCATGATCTTGCATCAGACATGCAGTCATGAAGCCTAAGTGTTCATGGACATATAGCACAAAGGGTCTATCAGATTGGGCAATTCCTAATGCTGGTGCTTGACATAGTGCTTTCTTCAAATCATTGAACGCTTTGAGGTGAAATTCTTCCATACAAACAATATCTGTATCTTTACCATGGCCTTTCAACAAGTCATAGAGTGGCTGCGCAATTGAGGCATAGTCTTCAATCCACGGTCTACAGTAACCTGCTGTTCCTAAAAATGATCGGAGTGTTTTAATTGTAGTAGGCGGAGGTATGGTTTTGACTGAAACTGCCCGATCCTGTGTAATGGATCTATTTCCTGCACCAATTGTTTGACCCAGAAATGTGACTTGCTTTTTAGCAATTTGAGCTTTGTGAAAGCTACATTTGTGTCCTCTTTTATTCAAATAGTCCAACAATGCTGCCAATTCAGTTTGATGTACCTCGTGATTTGTTGAGGCAATCAAAATATCATCAACATATTGAATCATAGTGGACTGTTTTACCGGACATTCTGGGTCACACAAATCACGTCTGACAGCCTGATGGTATATGGTTGGGGAGTTTTGAAATCCCTGTGGCAAACGTGTCCACTGATATTGTTCATAGTCAACTGTGAAAGCTAACCATGGCTGGCTGTCAGAGTGCAATGGTACAGAAAAGAATCCATTAGACATATCAATTACAGAGAAAATCTTACACTCTAATGGCAAACCATTACAAATTGTAGATGGATCTGCCACCAGGGGGGTGATTTTATCAATGTGTTTATTGGCTACTCTGTAGTCTATGGTGAGTCTCCATGTCCCATTAGATTTCTTGATGGGCCAAATGGGTGAGTTACAGGGACTGTTTGTTTTAACTAGCACTCCTTGCGTCAGCAACTTTTCTACAATAGGTTTGATCCCCTGTATAGCTTCCTTATTGATCGGATATTGTTTGGTGACCGGAGGTGGAGTCCCCGTCAATTTTATTGGTTCTACACCTGTCAACAAACCACAATCATCCTTGTCTTTAGCCCAAATTGGATGATTCTGTAAGAAAGCATACTCTGGTGGGATTACATTATTGGTAGAAACTTGTGCTGGGGAAATTTTTATGCTAGCAGATTCTGAGGACATGTCTAAAGTTAGATGTACTTGTCTCAGGAGATCCATGCCTAAAATTGCACCTGTGTTTAATGGAGCACATAGCAATTTTGTAGTCAGAGTTTTCGGGCCAAATTGTACATCAATGGGCGGAGTTTCATACAAAACAGAATCTTCACCTATTACGCCAGTTAAAGAAAGTTTGGTTTTCTTGTACAGAATGTCTAAACCTTTAGCCAATTTTGTAGGAATTATTGTAATTTCTCCACCTGTATCAAGCAAAAAATCAATCTCTTTCTCTTGTATGCTACCTTTCACAAAAATTATTTTGTCATTATGATGGATTACAGGGGTAAGGTAGCTACTCACAGCCCCAACAATTAGTTTTTTTGCTGGTCTTTTTGTGCTCTTAGAAGAGCCTGTACGAGCTGTCCTAAACTTTCAGTTGACATTTGCGGAACTGCTTCAGGGTTGTAAGCAGGCTGAGAAGAGGCAGAATTATGCATAGCATTTCTTTTTGTATCTTGCAACTTCTTCCTACACTCTTTCTCCCAATGTCCTAATTTTTCACAGTAGTGGCATTTGCTATCTTTTTTAGACCACCTGTTTTCTTGTTTTGCTGTGCTAAATGTAGCCACGGCTGCTACTCTCACTTTAACATCAGCATCTTTCTCCCATGCAGCCAACTTGTCTACGTTACTTCTGATAGTACTGTTAGACCACGTTAGATCTAGGAATGGCAAAGCTCTTCTGTATTCGGCTACAAGGCCATCTGCCCAGATACGAATTAGTGGTCCTTTGTCATCAAGCACACTTTCAGAATCATCCACTATTCCACTGTAAGTTACAGCTGACTGACAAAATCGTTCAGTATACTCATTAACAGTTTCTTCTTTCTTTTGTACACAGCTAGTAATTCTAGACCTATCTATTTTAGGTCCTAAGATATTCTTCAGGATTTTCAAAACACCTTCTCTCATATCACTCCTACTGGCACGTTGTAGTTCAGAAGTCACTGCAGATTCAAAACTGTTGAATTTAGATTCATTTAAAATTTGTGACATTAACTGTGTGACTTCTGATAATGACATGTCATATAGCCGCATTTTGCTTATCAATGCTCGTCTAAATTCAGAAAACTGTGTGCGTGCTGAGGGTAAGCTCTGGGAAATTCTCTCGATATCTCTGGGTCCGAGTACTTTGGCAACAGTTTGGATTTGGACAACAGAAGAGCTGGGAGGAACACGTTCAGTTTCCTCAATTCCCTGCGATCTTCTCCTAGCCCCACAAACATTTACTGAATTTACATGCTTATCAGTTACTGATGGGATGTCTACATCTGTTTCAAAGAACGCTTGTAAATCAGGGTAAATGTTATCAGGCTGACTTACTTTTTCCATATCAGTTTTTTCTGCATCTTTGTTGCGGTTCAATTTCTTGGTCAATGCGGAAACTCTAGCACGTAGCTCTTTGTTCTCTTTCTCTAGCTCTGAGTTATGCTGAGACTGTTGTGTAGCTAGTGCTAAACCAAATTCTCTATGACAACATATAATTCCTTTTACATTGTTCTTGCGAACACTTGCTCCTAGTACTTTTTTACACTCATCTACCGACCAAATCTTGTCTGGATGAATCTCATATTTCTGTGTTAGTTCTTGTCTAACTTTTTCAGTTACTATTAGATTCATCTGTTCTCCTAACAGTGTTTTAAATTCACCATCTGACCACAAGGGGGTAGCAAGGCCACTTTTTTCAGTTGTTGGAATCAGTCTAGCATTTTTCCTAACCATTTTGTGATGTTCTGTATCACACAAACAAAAACACTAAAATTTCTGATCAACCGAGGGTATACTCATTAACACAGAATCTTACTTGTTACCAACACATCACAAACTATTAGCACGTTACGCTAATCTTCCCTGAAAGAAATGGAAAGGATCTTTCACCTTCCTAACTTTTAGAGGATAAAACAAAATTACTAGCACGTAATGCTAACTCTTCCCTGAAAGAAATGCAAAGGATATTTCACCTTTTCAACTTTTAGAGGATAAAACAAAATAACTAGCACGAAATGCTAATCCTTCTCTGTGAACAGAGGTTATCACCAATATTAACACGTAATGTTAATCTTCCCTAACTTTAGAGGATACCTTCTCTAGCAACGTAGAGGATAAAAAACAAACAAACAAATAATTAGCAAATAATACTAAAACTTCCCTGCCTGACAACAAAGGATATCTTTCATCTTTAAAAGACAACTTTTAAAGGATAACTTTAGTTAATCAAACACTACAGCTGTCTGATAACTCTTTCTCTGACGGCGCAGAGGCACAAAATTTGTACTGGTCTTCAGCGGTTCTTTTGAAATAGAGTGAAACTCACCAAATCGTTTGGTTGTATGGAAAAGATTCCAGCTGGAACTTCAGTCAGAAATGTTCATTCTTTGTTAAGATCTTTGTTGAGGTCGAAGTTTCTGGAACTCAGTCAGAACTCACTCAGCTTTGTTGATCTTTGTTGAAGTCCAGTTCTGGAATTCTTTGTTGAACTCTTTGTTGCTTGAAGTTTCAAGATTCAGTTCTAATTCTGGTGAAGTTAATTCTATCCGGGTCACAGGGCACCAAATTGTTGTGAACTTTTTCCTTGCAGAAAAGTTAGAAGCTCAGGAGACCAGGAGACAATGGACGTTTTCCAAGCAGAAGTTCTTTATTGCTGGTAGCTGCAGTCATTCCAACATCGTCTAACTAAGGGAATTTTACATTGTAGTTTATATACATTTCAAAGGGGGTGGGATTAATAGAGGAGGAGACTCTTGATGAAAGCAGGTAAATGAAAAGTACGATTCAGCTGGTTACCTGATTTCATCAGCGTGACAATGTCACTCAGAGCCTTGAGATGCTGACCTAATCAGCCTGATTAGGTCACTCAAACATTAACATCATCATAGAGACAAAAAGCCCTGTACTTTGTGAAGTGACCAAAGGTTAATGTCAGACACATCTATGCCTCAAAATGGAAAACAGTGTTCAGAGCTTTCTCAATTAAAATACTATTGTATTGGAATCTAAATTAAACATTTAATAAATTTGTAACACTACACTTTATTACTTTCACACTGAACATCTGTACAGATATCACTGAGATCTCCAGTGACTAGAGCGATGTGAGTCTTATTAAAATACCATTTAATATTTGTTTGTTGGTTTGTTTCAACACCAGTGCATATAGTGACTGAATCTTCATCCATCACTGACACTTCTTCTGGATCAACACCAGACACATCTGGAGAAGAAATTAACAGAAAATTATGTAATGTCTATGACAGACATAAAAAAATAATAAAAGAGGAAGTGCTATAAAAATGTTTCTCTAGATCAAACAAGCAGCATAAAAACACAATTGATTCACACAGTTACTCAGACAAACTTACATATTAGATTTAAGGTTATATGATGTTTATTGTAAATCATAATAAACACCATAAAACAAAAATCTTGATTAATATATTTAATTTTTTTAATCCCTTTATTTTTATTTTCTTAAAGATAACACACACACAATGCCACCAAAACAGTAACTATAGTATCCAGGATAAATAACTCATCAAACGTTCAGTACCATTGTATATGCTACTTTGAGCTATACTAACAGCTTTAAAATTAGACTGGATAGGCCGTCCCACATCTCAAAGGTGAATCTGCTTTTAAAAATAAGTTTTTTTGCAAGCATCATACATAGAGAAATGGCCTATGTCTGATACTTAAAGCATTCTCTGCTCCTAAAAGTCCGATGCAAGGCTCAGGCTCCAGATCAATAGAAAGTGCTTCAGAGAGAAATTGAAATGTACATGTCACAGACTGACCATGACCCAAGACTTTTATTTTGAAGGGATTGAGTATGGGCATGTGCACACAACAAACTGTTTTCACCATTACACATACACACAAATTACATGCCGGCAAAATACACAATTCTTTTTGTGGTTGTATGTTTGTAGCCATTTTGTTTTTGTGGGTTTTTTTGTGTTGTAACATCCCATCAGGTGTCTCAAGTTGTTAGTTTATGTGATTAAATGTGTAATGTTTAGTGGCACATGACGATCAAATATCTTTCCACAGAAAAGAACACCAAAAACACTTTATACAAGGGTTTATTTCATTGCATTCAGTTACCAAGTTAACTTCATGCATTGCAAACAGCTACACATACCTTCTGGTACACCCCTCACTTGCCAAACCAGTACACAAGGAAAGTAGCCATATTTAAAGGAACACTTCCGACTTTTTGGGACTTTAGCTTATTCAACGTATCCCCCAGAGTTGGATAAGTCCATACATACCTTTTTTCATCTTAGTGCGTGCTGTAAGTCTGTTTGACGCACCCACCGCTAGCCTAGCTTAGCACAAAGACTGGATGTAAATGGCTACAGCTAGCATACTAATCCCAATAAGTGACAAAATAACGCCAACATTTTCCCATTTACATGTTGTGATTTGTATAGTCACAGTGTGTACAAATAACAAGGTAATATGAGACACAGCCCAAGTAGCAGTGCTTCGCCTTCTGAGAATATAGTTCCCAGTATTTAAACGTTTAAAAAGTGACTGTCTCATATTACCTTGTTACATAATTATTATTTCCACTGTCGGGAATTTTGGAGGGCTCTTATTTTGTAATACAACATCAGAATGTCCTGAAACTGTGCAGGTGACACGGTGAGAAGGAGTACTCTCCATCTGAGGTGAAATTGGGCTGTGTAAACTAGGATTTTTTTTTTGTGATTTTCTGAATGTAAAGCCAAAACAGCGTATTTATGAATTTTGGAGGGCTCTTATTTTGTAATACAACATCAGAATGTCCTGAAACTGTGCTGGTGACGCGGTGAGAAGGAGTACTCTCCATCTGAGGTGAAATTGGGCAGTGTAAACTAGGATTTGTTTTTTTGTGATTTTCTGAATGTAAAGCCAAAACAGCGTATTTATGAATTTTGGAGGGCTCTTATTTTGTAATACAACATCAGAATGTCCTGAAACTGTGCAGGTGACACGGTGAGAAGGTGTACTCTCCATCTGAGGTGAAACTGGGCAGTGTAAACTAGGATTTTTTTTTTAAATGATTTTCTGAATGTATAGACACAACAGTATATTATTATTTTAGGATGGATAGATGGATGGATCGATAGATAGATAATTATAAATAGACAGATACATAATTATAGACAGCCAGACAGACAGATAGATATATAGATAAATATATAGATAGATAGATATAGATAGATAGATAGATAGATAGATAGATAGAGATGGATAAATATATAGATAGAGATAGATAGAGAAATAGATAGATAGATAGATAGATAGATAGATAGAGATAGATAAATAGACATACAGACAGACAGACAGACAGATAGATAAATAGACAGACAGATAGATAGATAGATAGATAGATAGATAGATAGATAGATAGATAGATAGATAGACCGTAGCTAGTGTATACGTGCACCCCGAAATATAGGGGCGGCTAGTTTGACCGCTCATTTCGAGGTGGCGGCTGAGAGCACTTTGTGGACTACAACTCTTCGCTGCTTTCGACGCGTTTGATATACGTCACCACCACTAGCACACGGATCCCGCTAAACATGCCTGTGTCTGAATGGTGACATTTGGGTACAAAACACACAGGCATCTCGATCTAATTTCTTAGATTATCGCACTGTGATTTGTGGAGGGAAAATGTATTATGCGGTGACGTCACATATGCGACGTGTAGTCTTTCTCGTTATGTCTATTCCACAACTGCTAGCCAAAGAATCATACAATATACTGTCAAACTCGTTACATGAGAAATTATATAAAAAATTCACAGACAACATATGTTCACATTCATGGCACAATTCAAACCGGATCAGAAAATAATTATTTTCTCTCATTCACTTGCATTGACGCTTTTTCAACATAGAGGTCCACTAGTTTTACGGATGGGCGGGACTTACCTGCGTGGTTCCTTTAAGACTCATGTTCCGGTTCCGGTTGCTCTCCTTCAGTTCGCGGTAAATGCGTCTGAAGAGAGGTGAGATGCTCCGTCTAAAAAGTTTGATATGAGCTTTGTTTATTGTAATACAACATGTCATTTTGTTCTAAAATGCACTTTAATCTTATTCAAACATGCATGAAGTTTGTTTGAATGGTTTGATGAGTTATAACATGTATTTTTGGAGAGAATTCATTAAGCATGAGTGTGCAAGCTCTGTTGGCTAAAATAATGCCTTTCACTGACAGGCTGAATTGTGAGAGCCACAGACTCGAGCTTGTTCTGATCTTTCCTTTTATTCATGCAGAATAAAATCTGTGCCGAGTCATTTCTGTTGCCCGGTCTCGTTCATCTACCAACAACGCAGAGCTAAATGAAGACCGCTCACACAAAGCACATTTTACTATAAAACTGTAAGAAAACCAAAGTCATATATCTAAAGTTGTGTTGCAAAATTGAGGTTGATATGTCAAAAAAAAAAAAGCTTTCAGTGAGATGTTGTTTGTAGTGATGGGCATTCCGGCTATTTTTCGTGAGCTGGCTCGTTTGACTCACAAACGGCTCTTTAAAAAAAATGTTTTGATTGTGATAGGTGTTAAAACAATTCTAATTAAATTATTAAATAAAATCATACTTGCAATGTCTCACAATTTCTTTAAAAATGCATACTGAATGAATACTTTTAAACATTTGCATTTAAATTACAACTTTTTAATGTATAGAAATACCTTTCAAATACAATCTGAATCTGAACAACATAATAGAACCCATATTAAAGACAAATAAATAACTGAAAGGATTAAACTGGTCCCTCTTTTTCTCTCCTCTGCATGTAATAACTATGGAGCTAGAAATGTGTCTATTATATGCGAGAAAATAAATTATCTGAGAGAAGAAAAAAAAGTTTGAGAGAAAATGTTATCACACTGATAGCAAAAAAGCATTTCACGAGAGAAAAAAGAATATTTGAGAGAAAAAGTTGTCATATCAATAGCAAAAAATAATATTTGAGACTAAAAAAAGTTTTGAGAGAGTATTTTCTCATTGAACATAAAAATATTTAAATTTTACATTTTTAAAATTATTTCTGAGAAAAAAAATCTCTCAAAATACTTTGAAAAAAAATCTTAAATATATATTTTTTGCTATCAGTGTGAAAACATTTTCTCTAAAAAAAAAAATGTTTCTCTCAAACCGCATTTCTTTGCTCTCAATGCAATTTTTTGCTGTCGTGTCAGGATTTTGCTTTCACTGTGAAAATTGTGTCATGGGCGCGGGGCCACGTTCTTTTTTTCCTATTGGAACGTTCCTATTGGCCAGTCGGGTGAGCATCGTCTTGTCTTGGGAGAGCCTGGTCTTGTTAGTCCCAAATAACTGCCCGGAGGCGTTGCCAAGATGGCGGCCGAGTGGCATGACTTGCCTAAAAGGACTTTGATACCAACGCCCACATCAGCTGGGTTAAACAGATCAATTTTAACTCCTTCAATTTATGATATCTCGTGAAATGCGTAAAATGATTTTATTTTATATATAACTCATTGTGTATACTTCAAAGAATTGTTTTTTTATGTAAGCAAAATCAACATGTACTAAATATTTCCAAACAAAACTAGTTTCAGCCAAAAATCCTAGTATCTTTATGCAACTGATTTGCTTCTTCAATCTCACAGCAATTCACACCTTCAGTGAAGCCCCTCCTCCTTCAGTGAAGCCCCTCCTCCTTCAGTGAAGCTCCTCCCCCTTACATGAAGCCCCTCCTCCTTCAGTGAAGCTCCTCCTCCATCAGGAAGAGCTGAAATCTGCAAACACAGAGTTTATTGAAGGACAGTGAGAACATGAGAGATCCAGAACACTGCAGAATGAAACGCACTGAAGAACAAAGAGGTTGGTGTTTATTCCTGATTCTTCATTAGTGAGACTGAAGAACATTAAGGTTATAAAGCAGTTAATCGGATTTAGATCTGTTATGGTAAGAAAAATCTAGTTGTGAATTATAATCAAAGCAGCAAATAATATGAACCGAGTGCAATTTTTTTAAAACAATGGGGTTTGTTATCTGAAAGTTAAAAGTATTATCTGAGCTGTTTTATTTAATATATAGTTTTACTGCAACCATATTACCGAAATGATGGACATGTCTTAATACAGTTTAGGGCATTCCAAAATGTTGTTATTATCTTGCAAAAACACCAACATTATAAAATAAATAGACTTTGTGTAAAACTGGGAGTGTTAAAATTACAGCATTGTTGAATATTTTTAAAATGTTAATATTTTAGGTAGTTGCATAATTTATCAAATATTTAATAGTTCTCACTACAAAAATGTGATTTATTCAGAGACCCTTAAGGGACATGATGATGGTAAATATATATTTAAATGTTTTTGCGTTCTTTAGGGTTGCAAATGAACAAAGACATTTGCTTTCCTGTTCCAGGCCCCTCTTTCATTCCACAATTATTGATCGGTAAAGGTACAGAAGTGCTGATAGTGATAATGGTCCTTTAGTACGATGTGTGAAAGCTGTAATCTGCTTTTTGGTCAATTTAAATGTCTCACATTTTGTTTGTCACAAGATCAAGAAAGGGATTAAAGAAGATTGTAAAGCTCTGTTTACACCTGGTATTAAGATGCGTTTAGGTTGATTGGATCAGAAGAAGACGAGGGAGACACATTCCCATTTACACCTTGTGTTTTAATCTGTGTCTTTTGTCTACATTCAACCACTTCTGTCCTGATTTCTTCGAGGGGAGGGTCTGTGGGCCGGCAAATGTATGGCCTTTCTCAATTCTTTCAATCTAATGGACGAAATAAGCTCACACAGTTTGCATGTGAATGTGACTGGAGATTAACAGAATACAGCTTTTGTTTCTGCTCTGATAGCTGCAAATCCACATCGTCAAACAAAGTTTTTCATCTTCAAACCAAACTTGGGTCTTTAGCCGTCAAAGTTAAAATCCCGTCTGGCTAGGGCACTTCTCATAATGTTTACACGTTAGGTCCGCAGGCGGAGAGAAGACGTATTTAACTTAAATCATGTACTATAGTGCTGCTTTTGTACGTTTGACTGAATAGTTTGCTTGCGTTTTTTCCTATGTCTTTTATAATGGCTATTTTTGTTAATTTAAATTAGGGCTGCACGATTTGGGGAAAATGTCATATTGCGATTAATGAGGTCAATATTGCGATTGCGATATGCGATTGCGATATAATAAACAAATGGTTTCATGAGTCAACTTGCTTGGTTCTAAAGTAAAATGCACACACAGATTAGTGATCATTCTGTGTATTAATGTGTATTTCTCAACTCAAACTAGCAACAACAACTAAATGATTGATAACACCTATAATGATCAATAAACCATTGATGTCTGGATAAAAATGACGACACCCCCCACATTTTAAACGTTAATTATAGCCATCCAACATTACAGTGATTCCATCAACACAATTGAAAGCTATCAACTTTTAAAATATTTATTAGGCTTAAAAAATAATAATAACAGCTTTTAAATTAAGTGAACTTTAAACAATCCTCACATAAACCCATAATAAATGCCATATTTACCTGTGCCCTTCCTGTCTTAACAGGTAGGATTGAGGATTTATATACAGATTTATATACAGAAATTGAATAAAGTTATCAAACAGTCTGCGCTGCATGAATTATAAATTATATATATATAGACTAATCCTTATTAAAGCTACAAAACTTCTTTAGTCAAGAGCAGTGAGTAATTTTCTGTTCCCTTTGTTCTTTGATTAACTTTACTGACGGAACGCTTTATTCGCTGCTGGCCCTTTAAGAGCAGCCGTTGCCGAGACGCGGATCTCACACGCGCCTCATTCTCTCTCACAAGCACAACTCTTTTCGTCCATCATAAGACTGCTCTTATGTTATGAAGATAATCGACAAAACGACATTTTGGCATAATTGTGTGTGTTATTGTTCGTTCAAGCTCGAAAGAGAACTGTATTCTGGCACGCGGTCTGTGCATGCGCATTATACTGGCGCGCGTTTTTCTGTGAGTCACATTCAGGACATACACAGGCAGCGCGCTCTCTTTTGACTTCTTGTCGTGCAAAATGGTTTTAAGGCATTTGCACGAATAAGAGCGGGATCATGTAACACTAGTCAAAGGATGACAAAAAAGAAGAGATGCTGTGTTCATATAAAATCGCGGCATTTTGCGTTATATAATCGCATAGGTTTGACATCGCGATTACGATTGCGATTCGATTAATCGTGCAGCACTAATTTAAATATTGTTGTTCAATAAATATTATTTTATAGTATGCCGTATTTGGTATTGAGAAATGGTCCGTTAGTGATTGATATATGGACTTCAGGGAAAGTTACAATATTACACTATTAGATGGTGGCAAAGACTGTCTTTAAGAGTTAGTCAGAACAAGGAACTTGTTTTAGCTCTGTTGGGGAAATCTGTAAAAGAACAAAGACAAAGATCGCTTTCCTCAGTGGACATTCAAACTAATTTTTTATAATGGATATAATATTATGGACATCGACCTGAAGAATGAATGCTATATCAGATGCAGGTAATACACTAGTTTAGTTAATCTCTCTCATAATACTCCACTCTATATAATACAATAAGCTTCAATGAAGCGACTCGACGTTCCTTTGTTACTAGTTCTAAAGTGACGTTTCAGCATTAGTAACAGAGGCTTGGGCTCAACTATAGAATAAAGTTATTGTCCAGCTAAAGTTAGTTTTGATTAATTCACTTCCGTCGCAACGATCATTAGTTATTAACTTAGGGGCCGCTAACACGACACCGTTCTAACAGAAAATTCTTTAATGCGATCCGGCCTCTCATTTGCATAAAACAGTGCCTTGTGGCTCTGAGAATTTTTTATCGCTTCCGCGTAGCGACGTGAATCTGAATTATCCTGACAAGGTTCTATCAGTACAGAGGTAAACGGAAGGAGGCCTTAACTAGGGAGAGACTAGTTGACACTTCAGGACTGCTTTGTCGTCATGTCCAGGCGCAGGTCCTTCATCAGATCCGGATACGACCTGGATCCGGCGGACTCTGGTAAACCTCGGGATAAACAGAGAGACAAATATTAGCATAGACGCCATCCTTCTTTTGATGTACAAAGTACATCAGGATTTATGGGAATAGAGGTCTATAATGTGTTATGTGTATGTTAAGCCAAAGAGATGTGTTTTTAGTCTAGATTTGAACTGACAGACTGTATCTGCTTCCCAGAGAATGTTAGGAAGATTGTTCCAAAGTTTTGGTGCAAAATAGGAAAAGGATCTACCGCCAGCAGTCGATTTTGATATTCTAGGTATTATCAACTGGCCGGAATTTTGAGATCGCAATAGACGTGAAGGACTAGAATGCGTTAAGAGCTCGCTCAAGTACTGGGGAGCAAAACCATTTAGTGCTTTGTAAGTAATCAGCAATATTTTAAAATTTATACGATGTTTAATAGGGAGTCAATGCAGTGTTGACAGAACCGGGCTAATATGGTCATACTTCCTGGTTCTGGTAAGAACTCTAGCGGCTGCGTTTTGAACTAGCTGTAGTTTGTTTATTAAGTATCATCAGCATAACAGTGAAAACTAATGTCATGTTTCCTAATGATATCTCCTAAGGGTAGCATGTACAGAGTGAACAGCAACGGTCCTAGTACTGAGCCTTGTGGTACGCCATACTGAACTTTTGATCGACAAGGCATCTCTTCATTTACTCTTACAAACTGATAACGGTCAGATAAGATTGCAATTCCACTAATGCCAACATCATTTACGAGTCTATTTAAAAGAATGTTGTGGTCAATAGTATCAAATGCAGCACTAAGATCGAGTAACACCACTAGCGAGATACAACCACGATCGGATGATAAGAGCAAATCATTTGTGAATCTAATGACAGTCTAAATCCTGACTGAAAATCCTCGTAGATACCATTTCTTTCTAAAAAGGAACATAGTTGTGAGGATACTGGCTTTTCTATTATCTTTGACAGAAAAGGTAGATCGGCCTGTATTTGACTAATTCTGTAGGATCAAGTTGCATTTTTTTAACAAGCCATAGCCAGTCATAGCCAGCTTAAAAGTTTTCGGTACGTATCCTAGTGACAAAGTTGAATTAATGATATTGAGAAGAGGATCTATGACCTCTTGAAGCATCTCTTTCAATAGTTTAGTTGGTATAGGCAGGCCTGATAGCGCTCCAGCGCCATGCCGGATTTCCGGCGTACAGACGCGTCTGCGAAAAAAAAAAAAAAAATCAGGTTCGCGTTCGCGGATCTGACAATTCCCAAGATCTGAGAGGCGCTTTCACTAAACCACACCAGTAAGCCTACTTCAGCCGCAGACCTGCCAACCTGTACAAATTTTGACCTCAAAGTACGCTCACTACGCTGATACGATTTGTCACTCTAAACTACGCAAAAACCTAGTGACGCCTCTGTGCACGCGCAGTCCTCAAATCAAGCAACAGCAAAAGAAGCAGAGTTCGACCAATCATAGCGCTGGGTTCATTCCCCAAATAGCAAGCGGGGATGATTGACAGATGCGTAAGACCTATCATTAAAAAGAGACTGAAAATCGACAGCATCCCGCTCGATCTCCCTTCCCCTCCCGCGGCCGCCTTCTGACTGATTTAATCGAGGACAGTAGCCTACAGTAGTCACGGTACTTCTGACTCCTGAAGGTAAACGGGCTGGGGTTGATGGGGAAAGTTGAAATATTGTATTGAGTTAACTTAATCTGGATTCGATTATCACATGGCCGGGAGTGATCGCATGGATTATTTTAAAATACTCCGTCATTTATGGTCACTCCGATAAGAGGAAGACATCATACAGCCATGCAAATTATAAAATGCTTAAGTATTGATTAACAATACATCTAAATAAAATAAAAATCGCTATGGCTTAGTCAGTGATTATGAAAAGCCGCGTTTCCACCGCAATTGCCCGGAACAATTTGTCCCAGGAACTTTTTTCCCAGGAACTTTTTTTGCCCCAGACCGGTAGCTTTCTGCGTTTACAGCGCGGTCTAAAGTACCGGGTAAACTGCGCGCGACTGCTCATTGCTTGCTTGTGACGGACAGTAGACTGTAAAAGACAGTAATCAGTTTTGAGCGCCACATTTATAATAAATATGGAAGAGATTCACACTGTGCTGCAGTTGTTTGAGATGTATTGGTTTACTAACCAGGTAATTAACAAAACGGCAGAAAAGAGACGAGCACTGATACTAAAGCGTGTTCAGAAAGCTCCTAATGCTAACGTTAGATCTAAAATTAGACAGCGTATGTTATCAGCTATTGCGGACATTGACCGTGAGAAGGCTGGGACGAACGCGCAGAAAATTTCTCTTCCGCAAATACGCTTAATAAAGCCTGAATCTCGTCGTCGGTCCAGCTGCCTTTTTTTATTTTTATTAAATTCCATATTTGCAGACAGACAACTCTTACTGCATGAAACTTCATTACTGCATGAAGCACGAACTGCAATAGATTCTAAAAATCCCGGTTAAAATAAAATGCTGCGCGGAGTTATCCAATCATAATGCGGCGTGAACACAACCAATCAGCATGTTCAGCGCACAAGCCCCACCCGCGAAAGTTCCTGAACTTTGAAAAAGTTTTACCTCGCGAGCAGGGACTTTCGGAGGGGGAAATATCTACCCGGAACTTCATTTAGACCCTGGTTCCTGCGGTGTAAACACACCGAGTACCAGCCCAAAGTTCCTAGTTCCTGGGTAAAGTTCCTGCGGTGGAAACGCGGCTAAAGTGCTGTGATTTGTGGATTACTGATAACCGCGAGTCTGCAAACAGGCGTTTATTTATTCATTCTCAGTTGAGAAACGTAGCCTGCATGTGTTACGTTATTGTGTTAATAATAACTAAAGTACCTAATTATGTTACATAATAATTTTGTATGAAAACTAGCGCGTTAGTTACTTATGGATTAAAACGTAGGCTACCGTTAGTGCTGCGCGAGCTCTCTCTCACACAAACACAGACCGCGCACAGTAAAATTAAAATTGACGGGCTAAGTTTAAATTTTGTTCTTGGTTGTTGTTTTTTTCCTGTCAAAATGTCAGAAAGCATTTTGAAATTTTACGCACTTCTAGTGCATTATTCTACAAATACATTTTTCTACCAACAGCTCTGTTCGGGTCTAAGGTTTTAAACTCCAATCTTTTGTCCCGCCTCCTGGAGGAATTTGGAATTCGGACAATAAGATACTATATGGTTATTTGAGAAGGGGGTCTTTTCTATCCCCCCCCCCCCCCCCCCCTTTCTCTCATCGAATCATGGGTTATCTGAGATTCTCTTGAATCATGGGTTATCTGAGATCTCCTTGTTCACCAGCACTAGCAGAGAGAACAAGAGGCCACAATTTAGACATTATTACTATTATTTTACACAGATTTCAAATCAAACCATCTTTTTTAATTAAAAATACGATCCTGCTGACAGGAAACAAGACACACTTTCATTCACACACCTAATATTTATAACAATTATGACTTGTATGGCATCTAAGCATATTAGACACACACATATATTGTAGAAACAACATAGAGTAACACAGAATTCTGCAGTTGCATGATGTTTGAATATAAGTCCATCGAGAATTGTTCTGGGATGAGTTTATGGATGTTGGAGAATTGGAGGAAAGTCCTTATGTGTGTGTGTGTGGGTATCCTTATGGTCAGCATTTGTCACATCCGTGGTGTGTACCACGTGAGGGGTTTAGTTCGCAAATGGTTGTCTTCAAGACAAAGGGTAGTTTTGTATGTAAGTCCACTTTTTCAGCCTACGGAGACATAATAATTGATGAGGGGGAAAATGTTAGCTGAGACCTTGAATGGAGCAGTCTTATTATTCTTTGTGACTGACCACAGAGTACAAGCAGGGCAAGGGTTCGAGAACAACGGGGACCTGTTTCCTGATTGCGCAATGCGTCATAACTGAAGTTAATCAGTGACCTGCTGGCCGACATTGGGGCACCACATCACATGATTCAAGGTTTTGTGAATGAAACATATATGTGTTCATATTTGTTCAGTAGTGAAAGGAAAACAATCAGGATTTGGTCAGTCGTTACAGTGATTATGTAGGAAAGCTTCAACGGTGTTTGGTTCATTCTCGTTGTCGCTACATATCTTAAATGTACACATCTATTTTTTTTTACTTTTTTTTTTTTTACTGTTTTCTAGGGGTTGCTTAATTTTAGACTAGTTGACCAGCACACATTATTTTGCAATGCAATATTATTCATGAATAAAATATATTGCAGTGCAGTGCAAGTGAAATTTAGGATTTGGGTCGAATTCAAAAAACGTTAGAAGTCAAAACTAGAATTATGAAGATAGGCATGTGTTTGTGTGTGTCTTGCATTCTCAAAAAATAATGACAAAAATATAAGACAACTCGTCACTTTGTGTCAAAAATTAGCGGAGGATAAACTTGCCCTTACGCATCTGTGCCAGGGAAAAAAAGTTCAGGCTCAGGATTTTTTTCTACTATCACCCCTGTATAGGGTCTAACATACATGTTGTCAATTTAGATGATTTAACAAGTTTAGAAAATTCTTGGAAACCGGCGTTGAAAAATGAGCAGATCTAGCCGTTTTTAAGGCCTCTCTGTATGCAATCATGCTCTACTTCCATGAAATGCAAAAAACCTCTAGGTTTGTTTTCTTCCCGTTTCGCTCCATTTTTCTGGCTGTTCTCTTAAGGGCCTGAGTGTGCTCGTTGTACCACGGCGTTGGACTATTTTCTTTGATCTTCTTTAAGCGCAATGGAGCAACTGTGTCTAAAGAGAGAGTTAAAAGAGAGAGTTAAAAGTTTCTGTCGCAATATCGAGTTCTTCTAAGCTATCTGGGATGCTGAGATGATGAAACTGATCAGGAAGATTATTAATAAAGCAATTTTTAGTGGCAGAAGTGATAGGTCTAACATATTTGTAACACCCAGTCGCCTTTGCAGCCTTGGCTAAATGAAGTTTACACGAGACTAGATAATGATCTGAGATTTCGTCGCTCTGCTGCAGAATTTCAACGGCATCAACATTGATTCCATGTGATAATATTAGATCTAGAGTATGATTAAGACAATGAGTAGGTCCTGACACATGTTGTCTAACTCCAATAGAGTTAAGAATGTCTTTAAATGCCAATCCCAATGCTTCTTTTTCATTATCTACATGTATATTAAAATCGCCAACAATTAGGACTTTATCTGCAGCCAGTACTAACTCTGCTAGAAAGTGAGCAAATTATTTGATAAAGTCTGTATGGTGCCCTGGTGGCCTGTATACAGTAGCGAGCACAAATCTTAAACGTGATTTATCATTTGCACTATATATTGTTACATTAACCCTCTGAGGTCGGCGCGATAGTCTCGCTTTTTTTCTTATCAGTGCAAAAGAAACTCAAAATACTCTGTTGATTTTGATCTTACATATTAAGTGTTGTACATCATTAGATCCTGATAAGTGTCTATTTTTTTTCTGGATACTCACAATAAAAACAAAGTGTTGTGCTTTTCGCCAAATAAAGAAAAACAAACATGATGCGCGTTCTGCCTTCTCTCTGTCAGTTAAGTCCATTCTGAAACGCGTCCGAAAATTAACTGTAATTCCGCCAATACTTGTCATACAGGCACGAGTGTTTTTCCATAATGAAGCTTGAACTCTCTTCTTTTAAATGAATTAATTTATATAAAAAACAAATATTCTCAGTTTATGTAATCTGTATGAAAAGAGAGAGATGTCAGTATTTTTCTTTCCAGCTCATTATACCTCATTACGCGTTAATGTGCCACGCCCACGGACAGCGCGCGGTATTCAAACGCAAATGATCTAAGGCAAGCCATTCAAACATGCCAACGCCCACCAGCTGGATTATAAAACACATCGTGTTTAGTAAGTATCTTGTACAGCTGTGTACACAGCGTATCCTTTCGCTGTGAGGAATAATACTATCTAATAACCCTGGAATAGAAGTGCTGGTAGTTTCATTTCGAGGAGTAACGGATCCAGCTGATGTAGTAAGTCATTTATTCTTAAGTGCTTTGTTCTAATCACGATATTGAATAGTGTCTGACTGTAAACCGCAAAAAGACTGTTTAAATATGAATTGCCTGTCTGTGTGTAGGCTAAATGATGAATGAACGGCATGCAGGCGCGCGCGCTTTGTTTACTACAGTTATAGAGCGCGTGTCTGTGCCGTTCATTCACTCTCGCACCTACATTAGTAAACGTTATGTTTACATGAACACATCCAAACTATATTGCTATAGCCTACTAAGATGAGTAAAAATAGACTGAAATATGTTGAAATAAAATGTCTGTATGAGCAACAAGCTGCTAATTCACATATATATACTAATATATCATACACAATATGTTACAGACTAAATATGAATGTTTAGACAAGATTTTGTGATTAGTTTTGGATAGATTATAAAGTTTTGACTGTAAAAAAAGACTACTGTCACATTAAATAGTTAAGCTTATGTTCACCAATTTCTGCTCATAGTTAAATATACTATAGTATGATGTTTTGTCAAAAATAAAGTAGGTATATTGAATTATCAACTAAGATATTATTATAGTGTGTAGGCTAAATGATGAATGAACGGCATGCAGGCGCGCGCGCTTTGTTTACTACAGTTATAGAGCACGTGTCTGTGCCGTTCATTCACTCTCGCACCTACATTAGTAAACGTTATGTTTACATGAACACATCCAAACTATATTGCTATAGCCTACTAAGATGAGTAAAAATAGACTGAAATATGTTGAAATAAAATGTCTGTATAAGCAACAAGCTGCAAATTCACATGTATATACTAATATATCATACACAATATGTTACAGACTAAATATGAATGTTTAGACAAGATTTTGTGATTAGTTTTGGATAGATTATAAAGTTTTGACTGTAAAAAAAGACTACTGTCACATTAAATAGTTAAGCTTTTGTTCACCAATTTCTGCTCATAGTTAAATATACTATAGTATGATGTTTTGTCAAAAATAAAGTAGGTATACTGAATTATCAACTAAGATGTTATTATAGTGTTTGTTCCAATATTCAAACTAATGAATCCTTACCTTTTTTAATACGTATGATAAAATGTATACTTTTTACAAAGAAATACACTTGAAATATTGTTAAAATTGTAATTGTTGTTGTAATTGTAACCTATTTGTAATTGGTTACAATTTCTAATTGTAAAATATGTATATATAGATAATTTCTTTTGTCCTTGCATTCTTTGGGATCCTGTGACACACCTGTGTGAAAGGGCTAATTAATATGCAGCTCATTATAGGGCTCATTATCCGGCCTTTGTCTTCTCAGGTGTGAACACGCCTCCACACATATTGCCTTTCCAAACAAAAGGTGTCTTATAAAATTTAAATCAATGTATTGTTTTGTGTAAATGATTAGGCAGGATGATTTTCAGATCATTTTGAAGCAAAAATTCTAGGCAACAACACTCATTAGTCAAAAGTCTTGTGGACACATATTTAGTATGTGTTTTGTGGCCTTATTTCAGACACTTTAAGTTTTAGTTTTTTCAATAACCATGCATAAGCAATATTCTCTCAAAAATACAAACATGTACATACATGTTGCTCACATATTACGGTAGCCCCGTTTGTGCTATATAGAGTGAATTTACATCTTTGCCATTAACATGTTTATAAATAACTGAAAAAAGCACAAATGTCAGAGCATGTCAGAACACCTCAAGGACCCCAAAAAACCCATAGACCTCAGAGGGTTAAGCACCAACACTTCAAAATAATTATATTTGAAACTAGACTTCTTAGTAATTTTGAAAATATCACTATAAATTACAGCAACACCTCCCCCTTTGCCTTTCAGAAGAGGTTCATGTTTATAATAATAATAATAATAATACATTTTATTTATAACGCACTTTTCATCAGAAGATCTCAAAGTGCTACAGGTTAAAAAAAAAATAAAAAATAAAAAACATCTAAAGGGGACCAAAAGCTTTGCTAAAAATAAACGTCTTAAGGCCTTTTTTAAAACATACAGTGGATTGAGGTGCCCTCAAGTTGTCAGGGAGGGAATTCCACAGTTTTGGGGCAGCAGCACAAAAGGCCCTATCTCCCATTGTCCTGAGTCTGGTTCTTGGTATGTGGAGGAGGTTTGAGTGAGTGGAACGGAGGGAACTAGTTGTGTTTTGTGGGTTGATAAGTTCTTTGAGGTAGGAGGGGGCATGTCCATGGATGCATTGATGTGTGAGGAGGGAAACCTTATACTCAATCCTGGTGGAGATGGGAAGCCAGTGGAGTGAGTGGAGAATGGGGGTAATGTGCTCATGTTTCCGCACTCTCATCAGGATCCTAGCTGCAGTTAGTTTTGGATGTACTGAAGCCTCTGCAGACTCTTTCCAGGAATCCCAATGAGAATTGCGTTGCAGTAGTCCAGTCTAGATGAGATAAAGGCATGAACCAGCTTTTCAGCATCTGAGAAGGAGAGAATGGGGTAGAGTTTGGAGATGTTATGGAGGTGGTAGAAAGAGGTCTTGCATAAGTGATTTATATGGGCTTCAAAAGTGAGTTGGGAGTCAATTTTTACACCAAGATTTGTGACTATTGATGAGAGGGGGATGTTGGTGCCTGAGAAAGTGATGCTAGTTATGGATGATGATTTGGTCTGGATTTTTGGATTTAGTGAGGAGTGCCGACCAATATGGCTTCGGTTTTGGAGCTATTTAGTTGAAGAAAATTGTGCTCCATCCATTCCTTTATCTCCTCCAGACAGGCTGAGAGTTTTGATGAAGATGACTGTGAGGGTGGGGTTGCAGCTGTGGCATTTACATAGAGCTGTGTGTCATCAGCATAGCAGTGGAATGAAATTTTGTGACGGCTGATGATTTGGCCAAGGGGGGTGAGGTAGAGGATGAAGAGGATGGGGCCAAGGACTGACCCCTAAGGGACATCGCAAGTAACTGTGTGTTGATTTGATTTGGATTTGCCCAGGGAGATGTATTCTGTCCGGTTTGTTAGGTATGATCTGAACCAACTGAGGGCAGTGTCATTTAGTCCAGTAGTGAGTTGGAGCCAGTTCAAAAGAATGACATGGTCGACAGTATCAAATGCAGCAGAAAGGTCCATGAGGATGAGGAGGGAGGGAAAACCAGCATCTGATGATATGAGGAGGTCGTTTGTGACTCTGACGAGGGCAGTCTCTGTGCTGTGGGCAGAGCGGAAACCTGACTGGAATTTTTCAAAGAGGTTGTTTTGTTTGAGATGGTCCTGAAGGTGAGTGGAAACTGCTTTCTCAAGTACTTTTGATAAGAAGGGGAGATTGGAAATGGGCCTATAGTTTAATAGGACTTCCGGATCAAGAGTGGGTTTTTTGAGCAAAGGTGTGATAATGGCATTTTTGAAGGCAGGGGGAACGTGACAAGTTTGGAGGGAATGATTTATGGCAGTGGTGATCAGGGGACTTAGGACAGTGGTATGGGTTTTTACCAGGGAGGTTGGGAGAGGCTCCAGGGGACAGGTGGAGGATTTCATCTTCCTGATGATGTTCTGCACCTCTTCTAATGAAACCTCAGGAAAGCAGTTTAGTGGTTGGGCCACGGTAAATGTTGGGGAAAAAGTTTGGGAGGGAGGACCAGAAAGGGCAGAGCGAATATGTGTAATTTTTGATGTGAAGAAATCCATGAATTTATTGCACTGCTCTTCTGTACTGGCAGTAAGTAGGGGAGATTGTGGTTTGAGAAGGTGGTTTAGAGTGGAAAAAAGCTGCTTGGAATTTCCAGGGCTGTTTCTGATGGCATCGGAGTAAAACTGTGACCTTGCCTCTGAGAGGGACTGTGCATATTTTTGTTGTTGCTCCTGGTAAATTTGTTTATGGACAGTGAGGCCAGAGGCTCTGAAACGGCGCTCAAGGACCCGCCCTGCTGCCTTCATCTTACGAAGCCCATCTGTGAACTTGTAGAGGCTGGATGGGTATAGCAAATCCATAGAAATGGCCTTACGATCAGACACACCTAGTTCATACACCTGCAGGTTGGTGAGAGAGGCAAAGTTTGTAATGACCAGGTCCAACGTATGCCCCCTGGTGTGTGTGGGGACACCAACTAGTTGTTTTAAGTTAAAGCAGTCCAGTAGTTGAAGAAATTCAGCTGCAAAACGGCAGGAGGGGGTGTCAACGTGGATGTTCATATCACCTAGAATTATAACATCGGCGGAGGATGTGCAGAAAGTTGTGAGGAGATTTGACATCTCAGTAATAAATGATGGGTTTGGTTTTGGTGGTCGGTAGATGAGGAGGAAAAGCACAGGGGAAGGGGACTTACATTTAAATGCAAGGCATTCAAATGAAGACAGTTCAGGTAATGGTTGCAGAGATAGCTCCAGATCACTGCGATGGATGACTGACAGGCCGCCACCACGCCCTGTGCTGCGAGCTTTCTGGAGGTAACTATATCCTTGGGGACAGCTCTCATTTAAAGAAGAAAAGGTATTTGGTTGGTGCCAGGTCTCCTATAATGCACATATACCGTAAAACCTCAAATAGTAGCCCGGGCTTTTATTTTCCCAAATCGTCGAAATGCACCGGCTTGTATTTGAGACAGGCGTCTATATGAGACAGGCCTTTATAATTTAGTGTTGAGATGTTGTTCATTGAGTGTAGGCCTAGAGTCTCTAATCTCTAAAAATCTCCAAATGCTCCACGTGAAACTGCGGTCTTCCGACCTTTTACTATCGTGTCAATTGATTTTGATTAATATGCGTGATGGAGAGAGAGCAAGACAGCGCTCATATATGACAGCGCTCGTGTTGTTTGAAAACGTGAGAGTGCGCGCGCGCTGCCGTTTATACTCGACGCGTCCGCACGAGCGCCCTGTCAAGCGCAGCAGTCAATCTATTCTACATCACTCACCGATCAAAAAAGGCTTTGGCGGGACAAAAATGTGCTTTGGCAGCCGCCAAAAAGCGGACGATCTGACAGGTTTTAAAAACAACTCGAAACTAAAAAACAGACCCGGCCTCTATTTGAGACCGGCCTTTATTTACCCAAACCTGTAGCCACACCAGGCGTGTAAAAGAGACAGGCGTCTATTTGGGACACGGCTATTATTTGAAGTTTTACGGTAATCCAGACATTTATCCAGGATATGGTCATAAATGAAACAGGATTTGTTTGTAATAGACTGTGCATTTAAGAGTTCGATTTTGCTACTTGATGATGCAACAAATCTTTGCACTGGCCGTAGCAGACTGGAGTCCACTCCACGTTTCCCATTCAGCTCACTGAGTGGTGTTGCCATGGAGACGTCCAAACTACTTATTCGGTAAGAGACAGCGCACAGATGACGTGTGCGTGAAGCGACAGTTCGCGTTGCTGACCAGAGTGCCGGGATGGTTGTCTGTGAGCAGACAAACTTTCTGCGGGAACTTCTATGGATATAGCGCGGACGGCGGAGAAGTCCTAATTGTTTAATCACTGCATTGCTTGGTGGAGTGAAAAAGCTGTTGAGATTTATCAGCTAATCTTGCTTTATAACAGTAATCTTGCGGGGTGGTCTCATTTAAAGTAATGTAATTGTTTGGTTTTAGCCAGGTTTCTGTCAAACACAGCACATCTAGGTTATAGTCTATAATCATATCATTAACAGTAAGTGCTTTTGAAGTAAGGGATCGAATATTCAGCAACCCAAGCTTTATCATTTGTTCATTTGTATTATTTCTGTTTTTTATTTGTGGAACATCAATCAAATTTTTACCCTTAGATGGGTTTGGAAGTTTTTTGTATTTCCTAATTTGGGGAACAGACACAGTCTCTATGTGATGATATCTAGGTGAAAGAGTTTCTATGTGAAGGGATTTATCTGACCTTGGTGACGTAAGACAGCCAACAGACGGTCGGTTTAGTCAGTCTGTCTGCTTCCTGACCTGAGCCCCAGATTGTCATGTTTGAGCTCTAAGACTATGTGCCATATTACTAGAGAGAAGAGTAGCACCATCCCAGGAGGGATGAATACTAGGGGTGTAACGATACACAAAACTGACGGTTTTGACGTCTCGGTTCGGTTTAGAAAGCTAAAATTGCTTCTTTTTTTTTTTTTTTTACAGTGGTTTAATGAAAAATGTGTCTGTCTTTAAATTAATTCAATTACAATAAAACGTTTCGCAAGGATTAAAAAAAAAAATCTGCTAATGCTGTAAACTATATAGGGAGCACATTACCGCAAATTACTGTCTATAACATTAAAGGTTAACAACAGAGCCTAGAATTTTAGTCTAAATTCAGATGCTATTTATTTTTTAGATATAATAAATCAACACCCAACACATTGTTTGAAAACATGTAAACTGAACACAAGGCAGTTTTAGCATTAACTTATGTTTTTACTCTAATTTGTTATTGAAATATAATTTACACAGTTGCTGTCATTTCCATGAAAGATATTTTAAACATACATTAAATAATCAAGATATCATTAACAGGTTAAGTAAAATATTATATATAGGCTAATATAGTGCATTTATTTAGTGCAAGAGTTCATTTCTCTAGGAATCAACCAGTTGTGGACACTGAATCACTTGCCTGCTGAGGTAAATAATGCTAGTGATAAGCTATGCTGTTTTATTGACGTCTTTCCGCTGCTGAAACACTGAGCGATTACACAAGTTATGATGCCTTTCAGTAAGTATACTGTAGCTTTCAACATACCTTCAGGTGTCCATTCATGTTTATTCTGTAACTGAGGAAGAGATGTTCGCGTTTACTCGCGCTCCGCGCTGCCGCTTGAATGAGGAGCTAGTAGCCTACAGCGATCTGTCACGCCACATCAAAGAGCGCCAAAACGCCATTTATTATTTGAATTTCGTGATCAAATAGTCAGAATTTGAACGTTTACACCTTGCTTATTATCGAAAGTAACAAAACACGGAGCTTGCGAATTTACGATTAGCATTAGCCAGCACTTTTAAATTTGCTTTGATGTCAGGCACTCTGGCTCCCGGCAAACATGTGACTATGGTGGCTGGTGTCTCTATTTTCACGTTCCGTGTAATAGAATCGCCAATAACTAGGGCACATTCAGCAGGATTCTCAGTGGGTGTTTCACTGAGTGGGGAGAATCTGTTTGATGTTGTAATCGGAACGGAAGAGCAGTGTTTTGTCCCGCGACTACACCGTCTCATTGTCACCCAATTGCCCTGCTGCACAGGCTCTACTTCAGCCGCAACCGAACAATGTACAGTGTTCTCTAAGCTAGTCGCATCCTGTTACGTCCCTGGCTCAAGGGAGGCAACATAGAGGAGTCACAAACGTCTATTATGACCAAAAATAAGATTTATTACAAACAAAGTTAAACAGACAAAGAACAATGGTGGCTGCTGCTGACAATGCTGCTGCTCCCGGCTGCAGGGTGAGAGAGAGAGTGGGTGGAGCTCGACAGGAGCTTTTAAAGGCTGGCCAACAGACCCAGGTAATTGGGTAATTGATGGGAGGAGCTTCCAGGATACCTGCAAAACTGGGCACAGAGTAACTTTGGACATAACACATCCAAAGCAGTATCTAAAGCCCTTGCACTCTTACAATTAACCTCAATTAAAGTTTGGATGCGTGTCTCTAGTTCTGACATCTTCTCCGTCAGCCTGACTATCTCCCTGCATTTATCCTGTGCAGACGGAGAAGGCTATACTATACATGTTACATGAAGTGCAAGTGACAATAAGAGAAGATGACATGACTCACCGTGTTTGTTGACTGATTCTACTTACCACAGCTTTGATGGATTTGTGAAAGGCGCGAGCTAAATAAATAAATAAAGAGCCCACGTATGGCACTCTAACAGGTTAGCGAATTAGTAGCTTGTTGTGCTAGCAACGATTTAGATTAAAGCTAGCGATGTCGGGTAGGGTTGTCCTGATAGACGATAGTATCGTGTATCGACGATAGTCTGAGATATCGCCGATGGCAGATGACTTTGACGCTATCAATACGATAATTGATTCGTTTTACCATGAATGTATTAAATTATTATTATTAGTATTGTTATTATAAAGCTAGTATTGTTATTAAATTAATATTAGGAACTAGGCTACAATTAATTTGCCTTGCCTAAATTCATAACGACATCACCACATAGCCTTACACTTGCGACAACACCGACACACGCGTATGAGGACTCTTCTAAGAAAAATGTTTTTAAAACAGAATAAAAAACTAGGCCTACATCCCACATCAAAATTGAACTGCAAGGTGATCCATTCACAAATTGTCAAGAGTGCTCTTTTTAACAGACACTCACACCCATATCTTATACAGATCCAAGATGAAAACTGCATCGTTGTTCGTCAGTATTTTGTTTCCATAGCACATTAACAAAACGTTTAATGACACTAATAACATTAAAAACAATACAATTACTAAATATTAATAATAATAATGGGATGCACTGATCCACATTTTTACACTTCCGATCCGATCCCGATACCTGAATTTGGATATCGGCCGATACCGATACTTTTCCGATACCAGAGCTGTGTTTGCTTTTAATATTATTATTATCATTATTGTTGATTTTATATGATGCTGAAATAAACTCCTCTCTACAGGCAAGTATGATATGTACGTATGTATGCATGTATGTCAAAAAAAAAAAAATATATATTAAACAATAGATAAACAAAAGATAGACAATTAAACAAAGATACACATTATACAGGCCGACACAGTGCTTTAATTTCAGGAAGGTCTACTAATATTATTCAGGTATGGTCTAAAAATAATTATAATAAAGTAATCAAAAGTAAAATAGCACTGCAAAGTTTATCATAGATAGATTTATGATTATTAAAGCTAAAGTTATTCATTCAAGAGCTGTGAATGATTTTCTCTTTGCCTTTTGTTGTTTGATTCTCAGTAATGGTGCAATCGTCAGCATGATTATTAGACTTCTTCCCCTTTAAGAACGAGTGCAGATCTAATAGTCTACTGATGTACCATATTTTCTCCCATCTATTTCCATAACTACGTCCATTTTAGACATAAACTGTTTAAGTGAATCTCCAAGCCGGTCATTTTGACATTTTTGTGTAGGCTACATTTGATCGTTTAGACGCGCACGTGAAGCCCAAAGTATAATTTGCTTGTCTCGTTGCGGTCTGTTTCGGGAGCGTGCGCCGCATTGGTAACAGCATCTCTTGCGCAGATTTTTGTGCTTTTAAAAGTTTTTTTTTATTATTAAAAGCGTCCCGCAATTTAGCAACAGTAGAGACTGCATTTTACAACAATCACCGATCGTGCTGATTCTGTCTTAAAGTTTGAGTTTTAAGGAGAAATGACAGCATACTGCTGCGAAGGGAAGGAAGTTGCGCTAGACAGAATGCGGCTATAGTTTTTAATGGTTTTACCTCAATATATTCTATAATCTTTGGAAATCAGACTAATATCACAGATCTGAAGTGTAAGGCTACGTTAAAATGTTTAGTTCTGTCCTCCGTCGTCACTCGTTAAGCAGGGCTGTCGTGTTGTGCGCGCTGTGGCACCGCGTGAGAGATCTCTCTCTTTCTCTTCTGGACTGCGAATAGCAAACATGCATCACAGATAAATGGTTTAATTAATACGGCTTTGCAAACATTGCATTTTGCTGTCTTGCTCTGCTGCGGTGTTTCCAGTGTGAAGTATTTCCACCATAGGATTTCCACACAGCGAACATGGTGTTGGCAGCTCAATGCTATCCTGCTAGCTGGCTGCAAACTGCGGAATGGATTTCCTGAGGGGGGTCTCTGTGTCTCATTGAGCCGCGCCTCCGTTCAAGATATCCATTCCCAGTGTTGGGAACGTTACTTTAAAAAAGTAATTAGTTATAGTTACTCACTACTTGTTCCAAAAAGTAACTGAGTTAGTAACTCAATTACTCTATAATAAAAGTAACTCGTTACCAGGGAAAGTAACTATTTGCGCTACTGTTAAAAAAAAAAAGTTGCTATATGTCATATTTGGATTTTTTTTAGCAGTTTTCACAAGTCAGTTGAAATGAGTAGAACAGACAGGTGTTTGTACATAACTTTCTATATTTATTGCACGTCGACAGACAGCAGGAGGTTTATCCTGTACTTCACTGCACTTATTTACCCAGCTCCTCACTAGCTGTGTGAGACAGGGGTGCGTTCGGATCACACAGTTTATTCAATCAATACATAGTTACATAGGCGTTGATTTTGTCATGAGTCATTTTGTACCCACCACTTTTAGAAACAAATAAATAAAACATTCATTTAGTTCGCTATTAAATAAGAGATCTGGCGTTAAACTGTTTTGGTTTTAAACTCAAGCTGAGCGCTCGTGTCCGCTGCTATCAGTTGCATACAGTTGTTCTCTCGTGGCGCGCGCGCAGTCTTCACTCGGACGCGCTCTTCAATCTATCGCCGTTGTGGAGACTCTCTATTCATTCCGGAGAAATCACAAAATAAAATGCACACACGTTTCCCTGCTTGATATAGATAGACTGTAACCACTGGTGAACATAATCAGTTTTGTTGAGAGAAAAAAAAACTATGCGAGTGCGGATTAGAACCCGTAACCTCTGACAGGCTTGGCAAACAATCTACCACTAGACCATTTAAGAACTCAAACCAAATTTTCGGATTGATGGATTTATTTACGGGTTGAGCAGAGCGGCTGTAGTTTGACAGGTTTGTACCCAGCACTTCTGAAAATGCACTTCCGAATGTGTCTCTGTCCCCAGCACATCTCAAACCAAACTGACGCCCGTGGTAACGCACCGCATTTAACGTCCAGTAACGTTAACGGTGTTGTAACAACGGGAAAAGTAATTAGTTAGATTACACCGTTACTGAAAAATAACGTCGTTACCTAACGCCGTTATTTTAAACGCCGTTATTCCAAACACTGTCCATTCCACAGTTTGCAGCCAGCTAGCAGACTAGCCGGCGGGCCGCGGGAATCACTTTTGGAGTCATTTCAGCAGACAACGTTAAAGCGCAGACATGGCTCATGGATATCGGATATATCCGCAGGTTGGATCGGGAAAATCCGATACGTGAATTACGCTGGTATCGGTCCCGATACCGATACTGGATCGGGTCAGCCCCATCCCTAATAATAATATCACTAAAATTATATAGGCCAGTCTTTAGTTCACGAACACAGCACAACTCTACCATCTGTGAAAATCAAAAGCAGCTTCAAACACTTGTTTAACAAGAAATATTCTTCTAATTTTTTACTGTCATTAATGTAGGTTCACAAGAGAAATATTAGGAAAGTTGCTATACCGTTACATCCGTCGTCGTTTCTCAGAGAATGCGGCGTTAATGCAGAGACAGCCGAAAGCTCAGTCCGTTTTTACTTTCACTTTCAGGGAATGAGCGCGTTTACATGCACGTTCTTAACCCGATTATGCTGAATAAACTGACAATGCATGCGGTCATGTAAATGCATTAACCCGTTTTCCTTTATCGGAGTCAAGTCATATGTGTATAAACCGATCGACTCAGCCAGATTTCTGCCCCTTACTCTGATTTCTCCCGGCATTTAAAACACACAAACTGCATTCTTTGGGCTTATTGAAGTGCGCATATGTGAAGTGCATCGAGACAGAGAGAGCACTGGTAGAAGGACATATATCGCAAACTCCGACTCTTTCTTGACCCAAGAAATTATTAAAACGTGTTTTCATCTCGTGCAGAAGTCAGTCAAAATGCTGCATCTGTAACGGCATGAGAGGATAATGCGTGTCAGTAAATTTCCCGCTGACATGTTGAAATACTCAAAATGATGAGTCATATATAAAAATGATTAGGATCTTTTTTACCTCACTATACCGGGAAATAACCTGATCTATAGCCTATTAACCCTCTGGGGACCAAGGTGTTTTTGGGGCCCTTGGGATGTTTTGACATGCAATGACATTTGTGCTTTTTTCAGTTATTTATAAACATGTTAATGGCAAAGGTGTATATTCACTCTATATAGCACAAACAGGGCTACCATAATATGTGAGCAACATGTATGTACATGTATGTATTTTTGAGAGAATATTGTCTATGCATGGTTATTGAAAAAACTAAAAATTAAAGTTTCTGAAATAAGGCCACAAAACACATACTAAATATGTGTCCACAAGACTTTTGACTAATGGAAGTTGTCGCCTAGAGTTTTTGCTTCAAAATGATCTGAAAATCATCCTGCCTAATCATTCACATAACACAATAGATTGATTAAAATTGTGAAAAACATTTTTTTGTTTGCCAAGGCAATATGCGAATGGGCGTCAACTGCCCAACCCCCTTGTGAATAATTAGTTGGTTCACACCTGAGAAGACAAAAGACCTGCATAGTAATGAGCCTTTCATTCAGGTGTGAGAAAGAATGCAAGGACCCCAAAGAATGCAATAACAATATATATATATAAAATGTTGTCTTTTATTTCGTCTGTTACAGTGCGTATCTGTGCGTTCATGCATTCGTTCACACACACACACAGAAACATGATTCAAATTTAAACAGTTTGCTATTTTTCCGTTTACAGACACTAACGTTAGAACAAAGAACAAAGAAAAACGTTAGATGCGCGATTAGAACAAAGCACAAGAATAAAACACTTACACACTTCTCAGCTGAATCTGTTGCTCCTCCTCGAAGTGAAAATAAACCAGCACTTGTTCTGAGGTAAATGTCCCAGGATTATTCCTCATAGCCGCGCAAGACGAATCTTAATCTGACAAAAAAATATAGTGTGTTTACAGAGTTTATATGGGCGTGCGTCTCAATGTGTTGCTTCAGATCATTAGCGTTTGAATAGCGCGTGCTCTCCGTGGGCGTGTCACATTACCAGAATAATGAGCTGAGAGAAAGATAATTAGAACGGCTGGCACGTCTCTCTTTTTATATAGTTGACATAAACGGAGAATATTTATTTGTGTTTTGAATCAGATCATTTAAAAGTACAAACTCAAATGATTTAAAAGATATATTGCTTGTGGCTGGGTGAATAGTATTCGCTGAGTTTTGTTTAAGCTTAGAGACGTGCTCCAGAAAAAAAGTTCACGAAGACGGAGAGGCAGAACGCACACCCTGTTTATTTATATATTTTTTCTATTTGATTGATTTACTGAGCACTTTTTTAACTTTAATTTCAGACCAGATGGATGAAAATGAAGTGGAGAAACATCAAAGAAGATCTCAGAAATCTTTCACCTGCACTCAGTGTGGAAAGAGTTTCACATTCAAAAATAAACTCGATGTTCACATGAGGATCCACACTGGAGAGAAACCGTTCACATGTGATCAGTGTGGAAAGAGTTTTACACAACAAGCAAACCTTCAGAAACACATGAGGATCCACACTGGAGAGAAACCGTTCTCATGTGATCAGTGTGGGAAGAGTTTTACACAACGAGGAAACCTTCAGAATCACATGAAAATCCACACTGGAGAGAAACTGCACAAATGTGATCAATGTGGCAAAACATTTTTGAGGCCTACAGACCTGAAGACACACATGTTAGTTCATTCACAGGAGAAACCACATTCATGTTCTTTGTGTGGCAAGAGTTTTTCACTACTGCAGAATTTAAAAGTACATCAGAAAAGACATACTGGTGTAAGAAATTATATGTGCTTTGAGTGTGGGAAGACTTTTATCAAAGCTCATGTTTTGCAACAGCACCAGAGGATTCACACAGGAGAGAAACCTTACAAGTGTTTACACTGCGACAAGAGATTCAGTGAGTCAGGAAACCTGAAAAAACACGAGAGGATCCACACTGGAGAGAAACCTTACATGTGTTCACACTGCGACAAGAGATTCAGTGAGTCAGGATCCCTAAAAAAACATGAGAGGATCCACACTGGAGAGAAACCTTACATGTGTTCACACTGCGACAAGAGATTCAGTGAGTCAGGATCCCTGAAACAACACGAGAGGATCCACACTGGAGAGAAACCGTATCACTGCACTGCATGTGGGAAGAGTTTCACTCAATTACCTTCTCTACGCAGTCATAAAAAATACAATCACAGGAAGTAGATCATCTTCAGCCTATGCCGCATCTCTTCCCTATTAGTCAGTCCTAACCAGCCACGAGTAACAGGACAAAGAAACATCATCTAAATTAATTTTATGTTAATTTGTGTATTGTTTTTACACTTTTATGAAGAAAAATTCTATTTTTTACAAACTGAAGCTGAAGAAGATGCTGATTTATTTTTAACTTTTTCTTTGTTGTTGTTTTCAAATTAAATAGTTATTCTTCCACTTATGGTGTATTTAAAAAAACACATATGTAAGATATATTGTCATGTAGCTTTGCAACTGGCCTTCTTCACTTTTATTCTCTTGAGATGCTTTGCTATCGTGTTAGACAATAAAGAGGGATATGTCTCATTAGTCTTTTTACTTTTACTTACTTTTTGTATTTGCTGCAGCAAGTATTAACATTTTATTGTACATTTTATTGTCTGCTCCTTGCATCAAGAATAAAACATTTAATAATTTTAGTCAAAATATTATGATTTGCTTTCGGGGCTTTCCATGTTTTAAATTTCTCGATAAAGCTTTTAAATGGGTGGTTGATTATGATTTCACTTATCTAACTTTAGTGTGTTGCAACGCCAATGTCATGGGTTCAATTCCCAGGGAAAGCAAGAGCTGATAAGAATGTAAAATGTGTACCTTGAAATGCAGTGTAAGTTGCTTTGGTTAAAAGCGTCTGCCAAATGCGTAAATGTGTGTGTGTGGCGAGCAGGACGAGGCCGGTGGCGAGATTACTGATGAGTAAGGGTGTCCGATTGATCGGTCGCCGATCTAATTGGATCTAATCCGACTAATTGTATTCACTGCTAGGCTCAGCGGTACTTTCGCATAAGGTGATTGCACTGTTTGTTTGTTTTGGGACTTTTGTAGTGTTTTGGTTTATGTGTCAAGCGGGTGAACTGAAGCATTGCGCTTGGGAGTGCCGCCGTAGTTCTGGTTCTAAGACGGTTAGTCTGGTTCAAGACTATCGGTATATAGGTACATAAATACCCACCGCTAGTATGCACAGAAGACTAGAGTTGAGCTTAGCTTAGCCTTAGTGATTAAGTTAGAGGGAATCAGAGACAACGCATTGTACCTTGTTCACGTGGAAACATAAGTCATAAAAAGGGCGCTATTTTTAGCATGTCATTAGCAGATATTTTTTGTGATTATTGGATTATTTTGTAAATGAAAATGGAGTTGAATGGTACCAGGTCAAGTGAGAAAAGACTAACAAAACTTACACCCAAGGCTTTTGAATATAAATTGGAGCAGCTCCAAGAAGAACGCCAAGCAAAAGTAAAAAAGATTAAAGATGTAATAAGAGAAATTAAAGACCTAATGCAAAATGTTGGTAATGCTGAAAAAATACGGTCATGTCTTGAAAATGTATCGAGCTTGTTTACAGAAGCAAGTCATCTTCATGGTGTTGTGGTTCCTATGCTCCCACCTGAAGAACAAGAAAAACAGAATGCTTGGTTTTACAGTATTGAAGAAGATAAAACTGCTTTTGTGGAGGAGACTAATAGATGGCTGCTGGAGGCGCCAGATGCACCAGCAGATGGCATTGTTGCACCATGTTTAGGATCTTCTGTTTCCGACGATAATGAGCTTGAAAAAGAAGATAAAAACTTAAAAAAAAGAAATGGCTGAATCGTGGTCAGTGTGTTGTTCGTTTGAAATGTGGCGCGTTTACGATTATGTCATGGCAGTAGAGGTGGCGCAACTATAACGATCAGTACCAACCACTTTGAAGCGGTACTAACTGCAGTGGAAAAGCAACCGAGCTAAAGCGAACCGTGCCGTACCAAGTCGAGTCGCACCACGCAGTGGAAAAGTGAAGCGAGCCGAACCGTTCCGCGCCGTACCATGTAGTGGAAAAGCCCCATTTGTACACCTCATCAATTTTGAGGACATCTGGATCTGTCAGCTCCCCTCGCACTGCCTTGTAACGTGTACTCCTTTGAATAATTAAATTTCACAATTAGGACTTTAAGAACAATTTTACACTCAAACATCAATCACAAATTTAAACTGAATAGTAGGCTGTACAATTGCATAGGACAATAGATATTACCTTACACCGTCAGCAATCGTGAACTGCTTCGGCTTTTGGAAATGAACACCGTGTCACTCACTCTGCCTGGTTTCACACCCTATTAAGTACACAAAATAATTATCAAATTAATTTAAATGCTTGTTGATGCAACATACTAGATCAGCTCTTCACACATAAAAAACTACTATAGTAAAGTACTTGAATTAATTTGTTGTGGTAATATAACTATAGTAATATAAACAAATTACTTTACCCAATACTGTACTAGGTTTTCTACAACTATAGGGTATATTATACTACAATACACTACCGTTTACTGTAGTAAAAACTAAAGTATAATACAGTATTTATTAGTTTATCAATTCACTATAGTTAACACTACAGTATGCTGTAGCATTCATTAACAAAATGTTGTAAAAACTATAATATATACAGTATAATACAATTTACTATAGTAAATACTATAGTATTTCATCATGTGGTTGTGAACACATACTTACCATGGTTCTTGGCTTTTGCCAGCGCTGCTCTGTTTCAGTACAGCTCAGGACGGGGGGTACAGCAGCCAGGTTCAGTGTGGAGTAGTGTGCAGTCCGGGACAGCAGTGCAACATTGTGGTTGCAGAGTGCTATTCCAGCTACACAGGAACACTCTGCCACTGAAATGTCCACTGGGGAGCAGTCCTCAAATACAATCTAAACATTAAAACAAAACAAAAAACTGTCATTTTATATTTAGGACACTACTTAAAAAAAAACACAAAATGAGAAAGCTGAGAGCAGGCTGATCAGGTAAGTAGTAGGTATGGGAATAGGCTCAAATTCAATCATTTAAGGTTATCAATGGCATCAATGGTTCTTTGTTATTTATAATCAATAGTAATATTTTTAGGTCATTAATTTGTCATTTTCAACACAGGGTTGTAAAACGGAAAGAAATATATAACTTAGCCCTTTCACATCAGCTAGCTAGGCTTATTTGAATCCTAAAACACAGGTGACCTCCACTAGTCACATCAAAACCACAGAACATTAACCTGATTGAGGCTTTGAACTGATGAACACTTATTTCTACTCCCTACTCTGAGGTCGTGAGGCTTCTCGCTCTCTCGTCGACCTGTAACAGTCAGCCCTGACGCTCACTCTCCCTGATGAATCTTTGTTTGAAACTGTGGGGAATTGAACATCATTCATGTTATGCATACACTTAAATGATAAATTATAAAAACCCTACACTGAATCAAATAGCCTGTCAAGTTGTCCAAGTTAACACTAACAGTAACTAGAGCTAACGTTAGCTAGCTTGCCAGTCAGCTAGCTGTTGAATAACTTACCTTCATAGTTGTCGATGTAACTAGATATATACATCTTGAACTCTATGTGATGGGATTTATCTGACCTTGGTGACGTAAGACAGCCAGCAGACGGTCGGTTTAGCCAGTTTGTCTGCTTCCTGACCTGAGCCCCAGATTGTCATGTTTGAGCTCTAAGTCTATGTGCCATATTACCAGAGAGAAGAGTAGCACCATCCCAGGAGGGATGAATACCATCTCTTTTCAACAGGTCAGGTCTGCCCCAAAAACTTTTCCAATTGTCTATAAATTCTATATTATTTTGCGGACACAATTTAGGCAGCCAGCCATTGAGTGATGACAATCTGCTAACTATCTCATCACTCCTTCGAAGAGGAAGAGGGCCAGAGCAAATCACAGTGCACAGTTCACACACCTCTTTAACATTAATTTAATTTTAGTGTCTCCGACTGGCGAAGTCGAACATAATTAGTGCCGACGTGAAAAATAATCTTAGAGAATTTACGATTAGTATTAGCCAGCACTTTTAAATTTGCTTTGATGTCAGGCGCTCTGGCTCCCGGCAAACATGTGAATATGGTGGCTGGTGTCTCTATTTTCACGTTCCGTGTAATAGAATCGCCAATAACTAGGGCACATTCAGCAGTATCAGCATATGTTTGCCCTATTGATGAGGCTCCAGTTGTTGTTTTTTGCAATGGGATGTTTTCTTACAGTAGGCTATATCATGTATATGTTTAGAAATACATCTCACCTTATAACAAATGTGGGGGAAAATAGCTATAAATAAAAAATAAACGTATACAGCCACATTCTTGTTTAGTTCAATCCTTCTCTTTAATTTATAATTAGCACCAAACAAACAATATAATTCTTGTTCACAGTAAAACCAGTGGTGTAAAGTATGAGTAAATGTAATTAGTTACTGTACTAAAGTATATTTTTGGCTACTTGATCAGAGATATTAGCAACTTTTATTAGCAACTCTCTACTTGACTACATTTTTGAACGAGTAGCCTAGCAGCTATGTTCTCTCTACTCAACTACTTTTGTGATGAGTAATGCAATCACTCCGATTTTAAGTTTACTTTCAGAAAGTATAAGAAGAGGACGTTTGGTCACCCTAGTTGTACAGCTATTTTAGAGCTTTTCGAAATTATATTTCAAGTTTCATTTCAGCAAAGGTGAGCCGGTTCACCGGCAGGTAAATATATAGAAAACTATTTAGTATTTTTTTATTTATCGTAGACAGGAATATGCTGAAACAAGTGTCTTACCGTGAACTCAGAATAAAAACACAACAAACAGACTAATGATAAACTTTTGTAGCATCAGCATGTCAACGAACGGAGCCGATTGTGATCGATTGCCAGTTCCGGGTCCTCCCTCAAATCTGGCGACTCACATTAGCGCCTGATTACAATTGGAATTCCTACAAAAACATGTTATGATAAAACCTGTTTTAACTATGGTATAATTACCATTAATGTCTGTATTAGTTTGCGTATGTACCAGCATAGCATATACATATGAGCCTGATAGCTTAGTTTTTAGGCTACACGCAGTTGCACTTATCCTACATGTGGCCTTTTCACAATCATCTTTAAAGATTATTTTCTAATCTCTCCATTAACCTTTATCCCTAGATATTGCAATGCCAATATGAGCAAGCCTTTATCTAGTTATTATAACTTCTTCCTTCCTGTTTCTGCCACATACATTTTTATTGTATACAAATACACATACAGCTTAATTTCCATGAATTCCTTTATGTGCTAAATACGATACAAGAGCATGAATGTTTTTATTAATCAGATCTTCTCTGGATAATCTTTGAGTAATGATGTTAATACTGACGAAGAATCAGAACATATAACTACTCAGGTCTTATTTCATATGAGAAAACAGTGATTTTGACACCTATAAGGAGGTAATAAAAAATCATAATAGAAAGGTAGTAAAAAGTTAAGGTGGTTTTATTGTTGGTTTGACAAAGAAAGAGGAATTTGTCCAAAATTATATGTATTTTTAAAAATATGACCAAAGTATAAAAGTGCCCATCACCCAGCCATGTTAAGCCAATTTTGGTGGCAGTTATCTACAGAATATATAGATAAATTAGCTGTTAATCTTTTAGACATGGAATATACAGTCCTTTCCTGTGATTGGATCTTTTGATCCTTTTTAGATCTTCTGCTCCTTCTCATGGGTAGGCACACACACATGTATAACTAAAAATTACGGTACATCTCTGTCCATAAAGCATTTCCTAGAAACATAAATAACACTGTAAGCAATGCATTATATTCAATACATTGGCTAAATATGTGTAACAAAAAGACTGCATATCCTTAAAAGTGCATTGCGCAAGTCTCTGAGTTTTTGCAGAACTACGCCCCCTCTGGCGACAAGCGAAACTGCAACCAGAGGAATGAACTACAAGCCGGTCTCTTTGAATACATCTTCTACTTTTGTCGAAAGTTGACTAAAGTTTTGTCACTCGAGTTGTCTTCCCTGATACGGAGAATGGCGGCGAATACACAAACCTGCCAGACATAGCCTTGGTGAGCGTAGGGTGACCACCTGGCTATTGCTCTGTTGCAGGTCAGCAGACCTGATTTTGCGGGACAATGCGGGATAATACATATCGATTTTAAATTAGATGTTTTTTTGCACTAACATTCTTTAAATTGCTAATATTACGGTGGCATACACTGCAATCTCCTTTTTTAGGGTCACCTGTAACTGGTTTTAACCATGTGTGTTTTTTCTCCCATTCCTTATTATAGGAACAAAGACGCTTTTTCTTTTCGGGAGCTCCGGAAAGATCCATTTTTCTGTTGCCGGTTTTTTTTTTTTCGTTTGTGTGTGTTTGTTTTCCCGCTCTGGTTAGAACCAATAATAACGGCTGCGCCGCGCATGTTCAGTGTTTTCTTATTAACATTTTTTTTTATTGTAGAATTTTAATTTAAAGGACGATGAAATAAAATTATGCAGACAAAATTAAAATGTGGGACACTGCTTATGACTTGCGGGACGCGGGACAAAGCTTTGAATTTCGGGACTGGTCACCCTAGGTGAGCGTGAACGCGCATGACGTCACGCCCAGTCTCAGGTTCGTCCCAAATCCTATATTTTACTGTACAGGATTATAGAGGCAATCGCAGTGATCAGAGAAGGGCTCATTCAGCCCATCAGACAATTGTTTAAGCATGTATGGGTTAGAAAAACGGGTATTTTTAACATGAAATGTTGCGCAATGCACCTTTAATGTTAGAGCCATTATATCGAGTTGTAATTTTTGTTTGTGACACGAGAGGGCGTGTATGTAACAGGTGGCACAATGGATGCTCAAACAAACCTTTTGACTTTGCCCTTTTAAAAATGTTTAAATATATTTCAAAATACACAGAAAAAATGGCCAAAAATATATTTGACAAAATATTTATGTAAATATATTTTTGTAACAATATCATTTATTTGAGATATTTTTAGCATATTTATGAAAATGTATCTTAAGAATATATATATAGGATATATATAACATTTAAAAAAATATTTTGCCCTCCATATATTTCAGTCCACGAAAATACATTCACATCAGGATTATTATAGTTAAACTAACACCATAAAAATAAACATTTCTTCGATTGCTTTTAAATAAAGTGTATATACATTTATGAATTTAGCAGACACTTATCCAAAGTGACTTACAGAAGAAGAACAAAGCATTAATCAAACAGCCAACGATCGGTATAGTACTCTTGTTGAATGTGCCTTTACGACTACAGGTGAAGGAAGGTTGTGCACCTCAAAAGCTGCAGAAATAGCCTCGGCAATCTATATGCTTTTTCTCTGTTTGGATGCTGAGGAAAAACCAAAGCACACCAGCAGTTGATCAGTTTTACACCACTGGGCATCAGTCTAGTGCCCTAACTGGAAAAAGCATGTTAAAGGGTTGGTATTAAAAGTTATAGTTAAGCAAAAAAGATCAAATTAGGCCCTTGGGATAAAATGAGCCACCCAGAATTGGCACAGAAGGCCCCGAGTGCATTCATAGTGTCGCTATTATGACATATCTCCAATTAAAATACGGTCAATTAAATATGTAAGTATTCATATGCCTAAATACAAATCGTAGTATAGGTAATCTTCACCAGTGTACTGAACCAATGTGATTTGCTTTACCCTTGAGGCTCCCCTAGAAGAGGGACTCTGGTCGTAACATTGATCCACTGGAGGCAAGTTTCCTGAACCCAAGTGCAGTTTAATATTATTCAAAAACAAGATCAAACATAAAACAAAGGAATGGCATGAAACTCGATTGAAAAACAAAAACATGAACATGGCACTTAGTGGTTGCACAAAACAATACTTGACAAAGACACATGAAAAGGGGCTTAAATATAGACAACTAATGACTAAACAGGACACACCTGTGAACATGATAGAGAATTAGACTACTTGACACAAAAGCACAAAGCAGGATCACATGAGGACCAGGCGATCACATGACATGAAACCTGACTGACATGAAACATGTCATATCAGTCAAAACAAGATGCGACACTGTCACGTTTTTTTCTCCATCTGTCAAAACACAGTTTCTCATCATGGTTTAATGTGTCTGTATTAAAGAGTAAATGGCCATTATTCTGTTCAGAGTGTTGTAAATTCTGTTCAGATATGACCAGATTTCAATCCATGCATTTTCAATGATTCTTGATGGGTAATCCTGTTGGACTTCTGATTCTCTTTGACTCTATCATTAAATATCAGTTTTGATAGAGTGATTCAGTAGGCTATTTATCACTCTGTAAATCAGGTTTATCTAGAGAAGAAGTCAGACTGTGAGGTTTATAGCAGGGCAGGAAGAAGCTCTTACTCTACAAACACACACAGAAAACAACTGGCCACTCGCACCCACAAACTATCTGTCCACGAGAGACTAAAGCATGTTTCTGGAGAAGAGCGACCGCAGGTTTCAGTCTGACTCAGATGAGCTGCGAGTCACACATCAGCAAGAGAGATGTGAGATCAGAGACTGTTTCAATGTTTTGTTTGTTTGTTTTGCCATTCACAACTGAGAATTGAATAATTACAGCTATTTTTTGTTGTTGAAAAAATCTCTATTCTACCATGAAAATAAGTTTATTTGACTCTTGTACTTTACATATTTAATGTAGAGTACTTAAAGTTCTTGTAAATGTTAATGATAAAAATTAAGAATATTTTCATTAGGAACAATTCAAGTTTCAATAAGACCCAGTAAACCATTTATATATAACTATTTATAAGTGTGTGTGTGTGTGTGTGTGTGTGTGTCTGTGTGTGTGTGTGTGTGTGTGTGTGTGTGTGAGAGAGAGAGTGAACGTGAACTAGGAGGGTCTTCAAACTGTTTTGGGAGGATTCACACACCGGATGGATAGTTCCGCTAAAATCAGTTTGATTTCTTTTCAGCAGAGAGTAAACATGAAATGAAAATCTGAAGCGATCTGTACAATTTTTTTTTATTTAATATTTTTTTTCTTAAATTAAGAAAGGAGAAGCAATTTGCAGTAATCATGGACAACTACTAAAGTCATGGAAATCCATTTCCTGGATGTTCTTCACAATTAAATGTTACAAATTGCAACAGAATTTGTAAACCTGTAAAATCTCTGTACCTCCGTCAGGTGTGTTTGCTGATTCAGTGTCAATGATGGAGGGAGATTCTGTCACTCTGAACACAGATGTTACTGCAATACATGAAGATGAAGATATACTGTGGACATTTGGAGCTGGAAACTCTCTGATAGCTGAAATCAGTGGAGCTGCTGGAGTCTTCTCCACATATGATGATGTTCCTGATGGGAGATTCAGAGACAGACTGAAGCTGGACAAGAAGACTGGATCTCTGACCATCACACACACCACAACTGAACATGCTGGACTCTATCAACTAGAGATAAGGGGAATGACACTGTCATCAAAAACATTCAATGTTTCAGTCTATGGTGAGTATTGAGGTCATGTAAGGAATGACAAAATCTGCTTTCAGATCATACACACAGCTCAATATTATAAACACGACAGATCATTCGTTAGACAAAAAATGGAGAACACAGAAAGCATGCAGTTACAGAAAGTAAACAAATTTTGCAATTACGTAAAAAAATATAGTAATGACAACTTACTGAATAATATGGATGCACTGCCAGTATATAGTATCTGAATATTGTATTGAATGTCTGTATATTCAGCACTTGCATACTGTAAAAATACAGTAGTCCAACTGCAAAAGCCTACGAGGTTACAGTAAATACTCTAAATGAAAAGCATGTTACAGTCACTCAGAAGAGTTGTGCTGCAACATGCAAAATCTAAGTCAAGGAGAGAGATATTCTGCTTCAGCATCATGTCTTCATGTCGGGTCCGGCCGGAGGACTTACTGAAGTCCACATCACATGCCTGTTTAGCATTTTGAAACAAAAAGTGCATCACAATTACAAAGACACTGACAGGTTATGATGCATTTGTTTATGTCAAGGTGTCATAACAAAGACATTTCAAACAATGTCATATTTGCATTAAAAATGTCATAACTGAGCGAATGATACTTAATGACAGTTGTCATAAACATGCATACAACTTCCTTCATATTCATAACATGTGTCATGTCATGATTATGAAGGTGTCATGTTAGTCTTTTGCACACCCCTTCAAGTAAAGTGTTACCCAACATATTCTACAAAACAGCACAAAAAAGTAATTTGTCAATTGTTAAACCAAAGAAAAAATATTTAGATACAGACAAATGGTTTGATTTGGACTGTAAGGCTCTGAGAAAAAACCTCAGAAACTTATCAAACCAAAAACACAGACAACCAGATAATTCGGACCTCCGCCTTCTTTATTGTGAGGCATTAAAACAATATAAAGCCACACTCCGGCGGAAAAAAGCACAGTTTCTGCAAAGCCAGTTTGAAGAAATTGAAAAATCTATAAACTCACACAAATTTTGGGATAAATGGAAATTGTTATACAAACCAAATCGAGAAGTTCTGGCAATTCAAGATGGGGAGAAGTGGAAAAACCACTTCCAAGAACTATACAGCCCAACTGAAATTCAAAATTATAAACAAAATGAAATAATTAATAAACTAGACAATTTGGAAAGATCAATTAAAGAAAATCAAAACCCTTTAGATTTCCCCATAACAATGAAAGAATTGGAAGAAAAATTAGGAATCCTTGAGCCCAAGAAAGCCTGTGGTGTCGACAGCATCCTGAACGAGATGCTGAAACACACAGACCGAAGCTTCAAACTGGCCTTGCTGAAACTGTTCAATGATGTTCTGTGTGTAGGGTTCTTCCCTGAGATCTGGAACAAGGGCCTCATCAGCCCCATCCACAAGAGCGGAGACAAATCAGACCCCAACAACTACCGAGGCATCTGTGTGAACAGTAACCTGGGGAAGGTTCTCTGCAGCATCTTAAACTCCAGACTTTTACACTTCCTTATGAAGCACAATGCCTTGAGTAAATGCCAAATTGGCTTTCTTCCAAAATGTCGCACATCCGATCACATTTTTACATTACAAACACTAATTGAGAAATATGTACATCAAAACAAAGAACAAATTTTTGCTTGTTTCATTGATTTCAAGAAAGCATTTGATTCAATCTGGCATGAAGGACTATACCTAAAACTTATCGACAGTGGAATAGGGGGGAAATTCTATGATTTGATCAAATCGATGTACACAGCCAGCCAATGCGCTGTTAAAATTGGAAACCAAAGAACCGAATTTTTCCCCCAGGGGCGCGGAGTGAGACAGGGCTGCAGTCTAAGCCCCACCCTCTTCAACATTTACATCAACCAACTAGCCGTTACATTAGAACATGCTCCCTTTCAAGGTCTCACTCTACACGACACAGAGATCAAGTGTCTTCTCTACGCAGACGACCTGGTCCTCCTGTCGCCCACTAAAGAGGGGCTTCAGGACAGCCTGGATCTGCTGGAGGATTACTGTCAGTCCTGGGCCCTGACCGTCAACCTCCAGAAAACTAGAGTCATGATGTTCCAGAAACGCTCCAGATCTCAGGGACCAACACACACATTCACACTATCACACAGAACCATTGAGAGCACAAAAACATACACTTACCTCGGCCTGAAAATAACTCCAACTGGCAACTTTACTTTGGCTGTGAATGGACTCAAAGAGAAAGCTCAAAGGGCTTTCTATGCCGATCAGTCAAAATTGACATCCCAATCCAAATTTGGCTCAAACTTTTCAAATCAATAATTGAACCAATTGTTTTATATGGCAGTGAAGTGTGGGGTCCTTCTATCAAATTAGATTTTTTAAATTGGGAAAAACATCCGATTGAAACTCTACATTTAAATTTCTGTAAACGAATACTCAAAGTCCAAAGGAAAACACCGAACAACGGATGCAGGGCAGAATTAGGCCAATACCCTCTCCTTCTAAACATCCAAAAAAGAGCCATCAAATTCTGGAAACACCTAAAAACAAGTGACCCCAACACATACCATTACAAAGCCCTAAAACACCAAGAGCTGAGCGTAGCGAGGAGTCCCCTGTGCCAGCTGGTGCTGAGACTGACTGAGCTCTCTCCTGAAGAGATCAGCACGCCTCAGCACACACACACACTCACACACATTCGGCCCGCACAAATTATCAACACAGAACAAGACAAGTACATCACCCATTGGACAAACACCATTAAAAACCAACACAAACTGGAATGTTATTCGGCACTAAATCGAGAGTACACTGTTGCAAACTACCTGAGCGCAGTGAGTGATGTGAGACTCAGGAAAACACTGACGATGTACAGACTCAGCGAGCACAGCCTCTGTGTGTGTGTGTGTGTGAGACAGAGACTCAGCGAGCACAGTCTGGCCGTGGAGACGGGCCGGCGCAGACAGACCTGGCTCTCCCGTGAGGACAGGCTCTGCTCGCACTGCACCCTGGGAGTGACGGAGACCGAGCTGCACTTCCTCACAGAATGCCCAAAATATAAACACATCAGAGACCACTATTACCCCAAAATTAATAACATATTTCCCCAATTTAACACCTGTAATCCAACCCAAAAACTCCGTTTCATTCTTGGCGAAGAAGCCAAATGCTCAAATATAGCTGCAAAATTTGTATCATCTTGCCAGATCCTGAGGGACGACCAGAGACCAATAAACACACATTCACTCACAGCCTAAGACCTACACACATGTATATGTTCAATTCCAAGTTCAGTGTTCGTTTGTTTTTTGCTTGTTTTTGTTTTGTATATAAATGTTTTCTAAATCCTTTATATTTTATTTATTAATCTTTGTTTATTTTATTATTATTGTTTTATGCTATCAGAATTATTATTTTGTGTACTAAATGTTCTAAATCATTTTCTATGTTGTTTTGATGCTTTGGCAATACAAAATGTATTTTTTTGTCATGCCAATAAAGCTTTCTGAATTGAATTGAATTGAGAGAGAGAGAGAGAGAGAGAGATGGCGAAGTGATATGGAACTGTAATGCGGTCAAAACCTGCCTGGAACTACTTTAGCCGGTCATTTCCCTTAAAATAATTGCACGCCTCAGAACGTTCATCAACCAATCAGATTCAAGCATTCAACAGCTTACATTCTAAAATGAGTAAACATATGATAGATATTGTTATCCATATGTATCTTTATTCTCTCATGTTTTCCAGCTCGTCTGCCTGTTCCTGTCATCATCAGTAACTATTCACACTGTCCTTCATCATCTTCATCATCATCATCATGTTCATTGGTGTGTTCAGTGGTGAATGTGAGTCATGTGACTCTCTCCTGGTACACAGGAATGAGTGTATTGTCCAGCATCAGTGTGTGTGATCTCAGCATCAGTCTCTCTCTACCTCTGGAGGTGGAATATCAGGATAAAAACACCTACAGCTGTGTGCTGAACAATCCCATCAGCAACCAGACCACACATCTGGACATCAACACACTCTGTCACACATGTGCAGGTACAGCAGCGCTGATGATATTGATAAATTATGATCATTTTCAGCACTGACAGAGTCCGTATAATTTTCAATTTTGTTCTATTGACAAAGTCGGCTTGTTGAAAAGCTTATTGTATCATTTTCTTTTTCTTAGAAGACCACCACCACTGCTGTGGTCCTACTGAAGCTGTGATCCGATTGGCTCTCTCTGCTCTGGTGGGCGTGGCTACTGTGGCTTTTCTGCTTTATGACATCAGATCTACAAGAGGATTCTGATTGGCCCATCATAAATATTGTGACATATCGTGGAGTTTGAGTCTGCAAAGGTGAACAGATATATGTGAGGATTTAAATTAAAATAGTTATCAATAAAATCAACAACAGGTTTATATTTAGGTGCAAATTGATTTATCAAGTTTAAGCAAAAAACGTATTTTGGATTTTATGTAAAAATAATCCAAACTGTTTGAGGAATGAAATATGAGGCACAAGTATATCATTTATTATGTAGGAGAAAGATCTACAGTGGCTTTGCCAGTTTCTGCAACTTTAATTTTTATTATTGGTTTTTGTTCAGGATAACCATCATGTATAGACTGAACATGATATATACAGGTCCTTCTCAAAAAATTAGCATATTGTGATAAAGTTCATTATTTTCCATAATGTAATGATAAAAATTAAACTTTCATATATTTTAGATTCATTGCACACCAACTGAAATATTTCAGGTCTTTTATTGTTTTAATACTGATGATTTTGGCATACAGCTCATGAAAACCCAAAATTCCTATCTCAAAAAATTAGCATATTTCATCCGACCAATAAAAAAAGTTTTTAATACCAAAAAAAAAGTCAACCTTCAAATAATTATGTTCAGTTATGCACTCAATACTTGGTCGGGAATCCTTTTGCAGAAATGACTGCTTCAATGCGGCGTGGCATGGAGGCAATCAGCCTGTGGCACTGCTGAGGTGTTATGGAGGCCCAGGATGCTTCGATAGCGGCCTTAAGCTCATCCAGAGTGTTGGGTCTTGCGTCTCTCAACTTTCTCTTCACAATATCCCACAGATTCTCTATGGGGTTCAGGTCAGGAGAGTTGGCAGGCCAATTGAGCACAGTAATACCATGGTCAGTAAACCATTTACCAGTGGTTTTGGCACTGTGAGCAGGTGCCAGGTCGTGCTGAAAAATGAAATCTTCATCTCCATAAAGCTTTTCAGCAGATGGAAGCATGAAGTGCTCCAAAATCTCCTGATAGCTAGCTGCATTGACCCTGCCCTTGATAAAACACAGTGGACCAACACCAGCAGCTGACATGGCACCCCAGACCATCACTGACTGTGGGTACTTGACACTGGACTTCAGGCATTTTGGCATTTCCTTCTCCCCAGTCTTCCTCCATCCGAAAAAAGTACTTTGGACCACTGAGCAACAGTCCAGTGCTGCTTCTCTGTAGCCCAGGTCAGGCGCTTCTGCCGCTGTTTCTGGTTCAAAAGTGGCTTGACCTGGGGAATGCGGCACCTGTAGCCCATTTCCTGCACACGCCTGTGCACGGTGGCTCTGGGTGTTTCTACTCCAGACTCAGTCCACTGCTTCCGCAGGTCCCCCAAGGTCTGGAATCGGTCCTTCTCCACAATCTTCCTCAGGGTCCGGTCACCTCTTCTCGTTGTGCAGCGTTTTTTGCCACACTTTTTCCTTCCCACAGACTTCCCACTGAGGTGCCTTGATACAGCACTCTGGGAACAGCCTATTTGTTCAGAAATTTCTTTCTGTGTCTTACCCTCTTGCTTGAGTGTGTCAATGATGGCCTTCTGGACAGCAGTCAGGTCGGCAGTCTTACCCATGATTGCGGTTTTGAGTAATGAAACAGGCTGGGAGTTTTTAAAAGCCTCAGGAATCTTTTGCAGGTGTTTAGAGTTAATTAGTTGATTCAGATGATTAGGTTAATAGCTCGTTTAGAGACCCTTTTCATGATATGCTAATTTTTTGAGATAGGAATTTTGGGTTTTCATGAGCTGTATGCCAAAATCATCAGTATTAAAACAATAAAAGACCTGAAATATTTCAGTTGGTGTGCAATGAATCTAAAATATATGAAAGTTTAATTTTTATCATTACATTATGGAAAATAATGAACTTTATCACAATATGCTAATTTTTTTAGAAGGACCTGTATATATATACAGGTGAAACTCGAAAAATTTTAATATTGTGCAAAAGTTCATGTATTTCTGTAATTCAAATTAAAAGGTGAAACTAATATATTTAGTATATATAACTATATACATATGCATGATTATACTTTTCAGAGGGCCGACATTTCTGTATTTAAAATCCTTTTTTTTTAAATTGATTTCATGTAATATTCTAATTTTCTGAGATTTTGAATTTGGGGTTTTCATAAGCTGTAAGCCATAATCATCAAAATTATAACTTTTACACGATATTCTAAATTTTCAAGTTTCACCTGTATATAACCAAAAAGAGAGTCTAGTAAAGTTTGAAATACTATAATAATATTTCTCTCTAAGAGACCTTTAACAGCCAATTAAATAAAACAGAAAAATAAAATGAGTCAAATATGTCGGCAATCCATTTTCTGCAAATTCAATGAAGTAAAAGATTTTGACCACAGTTACCAGTCTGGGTAACAATTAACAAACTGGACCACAGTTGCAATAACATTTTATTTTCTATGATTTCATATTTTCATTCAAGTCAGGCTCAAACACCAATGATTTAGCCGAGTTTAAAAAGAAAAAACAGATAAAAGTTTACAGCATTTTAGCAGCATAAGCTTCCATATTTTATCTTACAGTACAATTGTCTTTACATTAACTTCAACTTTTTACATTATAGAACACAAACAGTTTTAGAAAGGATTTCGAGATCTTTAGATGCATACCATGAAAATGAAAGACTGCAATCTTTTGGAAAGTCAATAAATATTTAACAGAAAAGCTCTTTTACAGCTATATAGTCGTTTTCCAAAAGCTTCACCCCAGAAACATTCAACCTCCAGAAGATCTGCTGAAATATTAAACAGCTGAAGGCAAACCTGCAGCAGAAAAGCGTTTTGGTTGATCAGATCACAAGAGGACGATGCTAAATACAGCTGTAAACGGGGTCTAAAATGTTTTGAGCTTGTCCACTTATGACCACTTCCAGAGGCCAAGGCTGGATTAGTACCCCCAGGGCACTGAAGCTCATGGCCCCTACCTGAGTCGAGCAACTTCACAGACCGCAAAAGCAAACAGATACTGCACTTTACAACTAAGTCTCAAACAGGCTTTGGGAATGAGACAGTTGTACCACTCACTCTGAGACCGTTTAAATTATACTTAACATAATACTTAATGATATTCATTCACAAGTTTAAATTATACTATACATAATACTCAATGATATTCATTCACAAGTTTAAATTATACTATACATAATACTCAATGATATTCATTCACAAGTTTAAATTATACTATACATAATACTCAATGATATTCATTCACAAGTTTAAAGCTGCTGTCCTTAAAGCTAAACTTTTTTTTAAGTTAAAAATAATCCAAAATAATTATTTAAAAAAACAAACATATTCTGGGGGGGTCAAATGTTAATTTCCAACAAGGTCCTTTGTTTCCTCGACCTGTGGTCAGCTTCAAACAGCTTTTCCAGCCTTACACCTATAACAAAACTTTGTTTAAACTTTGCCGACTGGAGACCCAAGTTTGGTTTGAAGATGAAAATGTACCAAGCACAATGTTCTCTCAGCGTTCCTGATTTCTAACACACTCTCACAGTGTTCGGGTAGTCTTGTCTATCAGGGCAGAAACTAAAGCTGCTGCTCTCCGTGTGTTTTGTTGTTTTTGATCTCCGGTCGCGTTCATGTGCAAATTGCGCGAGCTTATTTTGTCCATTAGATCAAAAACACACACAAAAAAACCCAACAACATACATTTACATAGACCCTCCCCTCAAAAATATTTTAAGACCGTTACAGAAATGAGGCCGAATGACAAATAAAAATGACATGAAAACATGAATGACTAGATAAAAAAAAAAGTTTTTTTTCGCTGGTCTGGAAGGCGTGATAACGCTATAACCAGACCTCAAGAACCACCCAAAATGCTGCCATAACCAATCAGAAAAAAGATAAATATATTTTTTAAAGTCAGTGCGATCGTTTTCATGACAGATCTTCGGTGTCATGAACGAGTGCTCTTGCCTATCCCTAAAATCAATGTGACTGCAAAGGATTTCATCAAGTTGCAGCTCAAAAACACACTTTTAAAGACTTATAAAAGTAGAAATATGTTTTTGCCAATTCACTTATTCACATTCAATTCTACATCTTCACACTGACCACCTCCTGTAAGAAATCAACAAATGACAGAACGTTAAGAATGAAAAATTAACAGCGTTATTCACAGTCACAGAAACTAAAAAAAATAATAATAATAAATCAGCACGTCATCTATGAGTGAATAAGATACTGGGTTTGAAAAAAAAAACAGTGTACGTGCAATAAAACAATCTGAATGTTATGTAAAGTCAGAGATTTCTACAAAGCTACACTACAGTAGTGCAGTAACTTACCATTTTTATGACTTCATTCTGTAACTTTTGGTTGATTTTCTCCATGTCTACTTTGAAAAATAAATCACACACACAACTCAATATAAATGTTGCACAATAAATATGTTTTCTCTCCTTATAATATCTGTAGGAGATACTTACCACTTGTAGAGTACCTGTGGTGACAGTAAAGCCCAAGAGCTACAGCCAGCAGAACAACACCAACACCAACACATCTTCCTGCTATGGCTCCTGGAGACAGTACTGAACCTGGATCAGCTAAAGACAGACAGACATTAGTGTGAGTGAATCTGTCAGACTGATCTAGAACAAACTCAATGAAATCACATGTGAATCTCATTCAGTTTAAAGTAGATCATGGTTTCATACAGTGATGCCAAAAGTACTGTTGATTCAGTACCAAAAGTCGTCAACGTAATAAAAAGATGTAATGATGCCATCTTTATTCATATATTGTTTTTCCTTCCGAATGACTAAGGCCATGTAGACCCCATGTTAAAATGTCCGTTTTCACAGCATAAATTCATGTTTTTACAGGTCGGTCCCATGGACTTTTATTGTATTTTTCAATAGGCTCCGAGTGCCTGACAACTGTGAGGGGGGTGAATTTTTTTCTAACTCGTTAGTTTAGATCGTATTTAGATATAAAATGTATGACAAATAAGGGCGTGGTTAACTTTGATTGACAGCTGATAACGGGCTGCGCCGAGTGGAATTCCTGAAATTTGACGTCTCGGCCATGATCTGACAACACACAGTCCTGCCAGAAAAATGCGGAGTTTTTTTGTGATTGTTGCGGGCAAAAATCCTTGATTATGCGGCACGTTTTCTTAAAAAATGCGATGGAATATGCGGGATATTTATGCAATTTTATGCGATGAAATTGCGGAAACTTGCAAAAATTGCAGTTTGATGAAAAAGAGAAAAAAAGTGATTCCCCAAACACCCTGTTTTCATTAGGCCACTACCTTAATGTAAAGAGTGATTTCTTATTACCTTCTATGATAAGTAAGCATACTACATCACAGAATGTAGTATCACAGTGCTGGGAATATTGGTCTCATCTTGTTTTATTTCAGACCTTAATAAACATGGCAAACTTACAAAACATGGATTCAAACAAGTTCTGTAGCTTTACAAAAGGAATATGCTACAACTTCTGTAAAAATGAATAAATAAAAAATAAATAAATAAAATGTGTGCTTCCTGTTTTACAGAGGTAACGTTAGCTATACAAAACAGACATCTTCTGTTAAAATAAGTGCTTCCAATGCACAAAGTTTAATCTCTTACTGTAACAAATTTACATACTAATATACTTACAACTGTAAGCAGAGCCGGCCCGAGCCTTTTGGGGGCCCTAAGCAGAATTTGATTTGGGGGCCCCCTCCCACTATGCGGAGCCACCTGTGCTTGACGATTATTGACACAAATGTCACGCAATAATGATACATTATAAATGAATACAGTGAGGTTATGTATTAATACAAAATAAATACTTAATAAAAAATAGATAGCCTACTTAAATAAAAAAGTTTTTTAACTTTTACTTTACTCTTTTACTAACTCTTTGAAACTAATTAAAACAAACGGTCTCAAAACATATCAAATAAATAATTTGCAAAAATAATGACAAAACTGAGAAATCAGAAACATAATTGGCTAAAATAATGACAAAACTGAGAAATCAGAAACATAATAAGAGCAAGGGTTCAACAATGACAATTATTGTTGAAAATTAAAAATATTATTATTTCTCAACTGTCTCAATACAGTGTAACTGTCCTTTTTTGGATTATTATTGTAACAGATTTTGTTGGATTGTACATGACAGAATCCAACAAAGTCTGTTACTATAATTCCAGTAATGATGTACTGGCGCTCGTTGTATATGTGTGTATGCAATGTATTTTTCCCCTCGGGGCTTGCCGTAGATAGGATTGGGTCATGCGCACTTGGTACTGGAGTGTCGCGGGTTTTTGGAGTTAGTGATCTGATGTGTGGTATAATAAAGTGGAGAAGAGTTCAAACTGCTATGTTTATTATTTATTCAAACTGCTACCCTTACACCTAGAAGGTTAAGTTCCCCTGCGGCTGTTTTCTCCAACTTAAACCGATATCTATCGATACGTGCTGCTACCTCGAGTGACAAAACAGTAACATACCGTAAATAATCATGCAAACATACTTTTATCTTGCTCTTTTTTTCTCCTCCTCTGTCCTTTTCTTCTTTCTATTTTCGGCACCAGAGGGATATGTCCTTTTTTGTGACATTGCTTATACCGTGACTTTATGCGCAGTTGCGCACGAATTGTCTATGCACGCGCGAGGTGTCTAGATTATGCGCATGACTTAAACGCTGGCAGACACAGCAGCAGTTTTAGGCAGATATATTGATCATGAAATCAGAATTTTCTTGTCTTGAATTATTAATTAATTCATTCATATTTATTCATTCATTTATGTCACTTGTTTAAGTCATCTAAAAAAAATTATTAAAAAAAAACTCGATTGGGGGGCCCCCTGGTGGCCAGGGGGCCCCAAGCAGCCGCTTAGTTCGCTTATGCCTCGGGCCGGCCCTGACTGTAAGGTTTTTGAAACTAGTATGATTTAACCCACTGGTAACAAAAGTGCAATCTTACAACTGTAAAGACTGGGCTTCATCGTGGGGTTTGCAGCTTTTCGATGATGTTCACGTCGCGTAATTACGTCACTTCATAACGTTCCCTTGGCAACAGGGGGAACGGCTGCTCTTGTGTGAAGTAAACGCAACATTTTCCAACTTTCTGCTAAGATATATGTGACTTTTTTGCGACGAAAATGCGGGGAGTATTTGAAAAAAATGCAACCCCGCATAAATATGCGAACTTTGGCTGATTATGCATTGAATTCAGCGATCGCATAATCGCGTTTTTCCGGAGGGACTGGAAACACATCATACCACCTCTGTATTAGGATTTTACATGATGGCGCCGCCCATACCCCCCATAAACGGCCTCAAAACCGTTCCTCAGAAAGTCTATGGGTGACGTCACAGACGCTTTGTCCATATTTTTTACAGTCTATGGTGTGGACAGAGCGTTTTTAAACAAAAACACAGTTTTCAAATGTATCCGGATTAATGTAGACGTAGCCTAAATGATACTCACCAGTGATAGTAACACTGAAGCTCATAATCCTCCTGATACTGGAGCTGCTGATGCCGGTCTCTAGTTTATATTCTCCAGCATGTTCAGTTGTGGTGTGTGTGATGGTCAGAGATCCAGTTTGATCGTCCAGCTTCAGTCTGTCTCTGAATCTCTCTTTACACTGAACATCTGTACAGATCTTACTGGGATCTCCACTCACGATGAGTGTGTCATTAAAATACCACATCAACAAATTATTTGTTTTTTTTTCTAAAGGGCTCTCTAAAGTAACAGCTTCTCCCTCCTTCACAGTCTTTCTCTTCACTTCATCTCGTTCAGCAGCAGAAGCATCTGAAACACAAACCAACCATATGAGACAAATATTTGAGGCTTTCTTGACTGTCAAGTCTGTAAAGCAATGTTTATCCTCATTTACAAACACAATCTTTGTGTTTATTTTACATCTGATTCTCTGCATTTTGTAACCCAGTGTTATATTGAATACATTAATGATGTGATTTAAGTAAGGGATAATGTAGAGCGAGGCGGTTGTTATAGCGAAGACAGGCTGATCAGGACCCCGACGCGAAGCATTACCGTGTCCATGGCAATGCTCTGTTTATCATGGCAACTGTGTGTTATCAAGAAATAACAGACCGCATTCTACATTAGAATTCAACCAAGCCATGTAATAAAAACATATGATGTTTTATTAACAAAGTTTGGGAGGACCACGTTCAGATAATTAACATGAGGAAAGAGCACTCAGCAATCAATGATAAGAGGAGATTTAGCAGTCTCACCTCAATCATTGACAGTTTAGCAGCGCCCCTCCACCAGTAGTGATGGGTCGATCGCGAATGGGCCGGATCTAAGAGTCGGCTCTTGTAGGTGAACGTCGGGAGCTGGCTAAGGCTTGCATATCTGAAGAGCCGACTCTATTTTTAAAAATATAGCCTATAGAAATTAAATCATTATGTAATAATTAAATAATGGATGATTTTAATTTTATTTAAAATAGACAAATTCAAACAACAACAAAAAATTATAGCTATAGGCTAGGCCTAAAGGCGCACACATTCGTTTCGACTGTCTGATCAGCCTCACATTCTGTTCCTGTCAATCATAGACATGAAAAAAGTTTGCCACTTACTAAACAAACCTGCAAGCTATGAGCCCAGCTGTCAGTATTGGAGCAGGCCTAAACGTCTCGTAGATGAGAATGCCTGGGTTTATTTTGTTATTTGGTTTCTATACCACTTGTGGAATAGGCATTTAAAAGTGAGGCAGATTATGGAGTGATATGACTCAGAAATGACATCGGGCAATGGCAGCGCAAGATGTTCAGAAGAATGCAAGAGCTAAACTTCTACAAGCTCAACATCCAGATCAAAAAAATAAAGAAGGTAAGAAAAATGGTCTGAAAACTTTGCCCATTAATTAGATGTGCAAGGCAAGCAGGCATGTATTTGGGCTGTTATGGACAATTACAAATTTGAATATTCACGTTGCACTGTTGTGCGGTGGACTTTGAGCGAGTTAAAACATTTATTGTTTAAAGAGCCGTTTGTGAATCCAACGAGCCGGCTCAAGAGCTGGAACCATTTACATATGGGGGGGGGTACTCTGGGTTTGGGCCGAGCTCGGAGCCCTCCCCCCGGACAGCACGCCAAATACGCATTAAAGGGATAGTTCACTTTGAAATTAATTTTTGATATGTTTTAGCTTACCTCAAGGGCATCCAAGATGTAGTTGTCTTTGTTTCCACAGTATTTTCAATTTTGATATTTTTAGGTCAAACCGTTCTTGTCTGTCAGTCATATAATGCAGGTCTATGGGGTCCACCTCAAAGAGCATACACAGAGAAGACCAAATTAAACATGATTTAATGACTCGTAAATGTAAGTACACATTGATGGCCTAAGACACGAAACGAGCGGTTTGTGTGAGAAAACGAACAGTATTTATATCGTTTTTACCTCTTGTAAACACAGCCACGTCCAAGTGATCTGAGGCCGCGAGCGCTTCGGTCTTTTCCGGAAAGCACCGGAAGTTATCTCTCACGCGTGTACGTTTTCTCACACAAACCGCTCGTTTCGTGTCTTAGGCCATCAATGTGTACTTACATTTACGAGTCATTAAATCATGTTTAATTTGGTCTTCTCTGTGTATGCTCTTTGAGGAGGACCCCATAGACCTGCATTATATGACTGACAGACAAGAACGGTTTGACCTAAAAATATCAAAATTGAAAATACTGTGGACACAAAGACACCTACATCTTGGATGCCCTTGAGGTAAGCTAAAACATATCAAAAATTAATTTCAAAGTGAACTATCCCTTTAAACCGTATCCACTCTAATTGTATGTGTGTGAACTCGTGAAATAACCTGCTTTTTAAACATTCACCAATGACTCACCATGAACAGAAACATTGAAGATCTTTCCACTGCTGCTGCTACTGAACTTTAGTTGATAAACTCCAGCATGTTCAGTTGTGATGTTTGTGATGGTCAGAGATCCAGTCTTCTTGTCCAGCTTCAGTCTGTCTCTGAATCTCTCAGTGTCTTCATTACAATGAACATCGGTACAGGTCTTACTGGGATCACCACTGATTTGAGCGATGAGACTGTTATTAAAATACCATTTAATTCTGACTCCTTGGTTTATTTTAATATTAGTGTATATAATGACTGAATCTCCCTCCATCACTGACACTCCATCTGTGCCATCAGACGTACCTGGAGAAGAAATGAACACTAACAGTTAATCAAATCTCTTTTTCTAAAAGAAAAAAAAAAACGAAAACGAAGAAAAAAAAAAAGTTCACCTTTGCCATGCTACTATTCTATAAAAACTGTTGAATTATTTTTCAAAACAGGGATATTGGCAACTTTTACACTCTACTTTTCTACATTTTTGAACGAGTAACGTACCACGTTCTCTTTAACTTACTCCACTACTTCCGTGATAACGATGAGTAATTTAATCTGATTTTCAGTTTACCTTTAGAAAGTATGAAAACAATAAAGAAACTAATCCAAAACCCGGGGGAAAGAGGGCGTTTGTTCACCCTAAATGTTAACGTTACAGCTATTTTGGAACAAGTTTCATTCAGCAAAGGTGAGCCGGTTAAAACGTTTTAAATGTGTCTAAAACTATTTAGTCATTTTTTATGTATCGTTGACAGGAATATGAATTGAAACAAGTAAGTGTCTTACCGTGAACGAGGAATAAAAACAGAACCAACACACTAATGATAAACTTTTTTATCATTAGCATGTCTGCAACGAACGGTGACCATAGACATCATATAGATAGATGCCCTATCGAACGCTACTGCCTATAGAGCTGGTAAGTCCCGCCCATCCGTAAAACTCCAAGTGGACCTCTAGGTTGAAAAAGCGTCAATGCAAGTGAATGAGAGAAAATAATTATTTTCTGATCCCGTTTGAATTGTGCCATGAATGTGAACATATGTTGTCTGTGAATTTTTTATATAATTTCTCATGTAACGAGTTTGACAGTATATTGTATGATTCTTTGGCTAGCAGTTGTGGAATAGACATAACGAGAAAGACTACACGTCGCATATGTGACGTCACCGCATAATACGTTTTCCCTCCACAAATCACGGTGCGATAATCTAAGGAATTAGATCGAGATGCCTGTGTGTTTTGTACCCAAATGTCACCATTCAGACACAGGCATGTTTAGCGGGATCCGTGTGCTAGTGGTGGTGACGTACATCAAACGCGTCGAAAGCAGCGAAGAGTTGTAGTCCACAAAGTGCTCTCACACAAAGTCTAACCGTATGAAAATTCTACCCGATAAATTGTAGCATTCTTTACACGAAAAGTTATATAAAAAATTCACAGACAACATATGTTCACATTCATTGCAAAATTCAAACGGGATTAGAAAATAATTATTTTCTCTCATTCACTTGCATTGACGATTTTTCAACCTAGAGGTCCAGCGGGGTTAGCGGAAGGGGCGGGACTTACCAGCTCGTGGGGCCGCCATCTTAGACCGGTCAACCGCTCCGCCCAGTGTAATCTCAAGGGGGTAATCCATCGACCGGAAGTTGAAGTCGGCCGGGTGCCGCCATCTTGTAGCAGAACTTCACTTGCGTTAGCATTTCCATTGACTCCCATTCATTTTGGCGTCACTTTGACAGCGAATAACTTTACATCTGAGGCGTTTAAAGACTCCATTTGTCCATTATTTATTTCTAAAGAAACACGACAATGTATAAAGGGCTCCATTACCTTCTATGTTACATTATGGCCCCGTAGAAACAGTTTTTGTAAAAATAGGCTAACGATTGCGTCATAACCACTCGACTCTCCGCCGCACAGTACAGAAATTACCGTACAGACAGGAGGAGAAGCTCGCAGGCAATCGGGGGGACGTCAAGGGAGAAGCCCATAGATAACGTACTGGCGTTACATTTTAAAATAAATACTATACAAAATACTTACTCCTGCTCACTCACGCCAAAGAACTCTTTGCTCAAGCTCGGCGTCTCTGCAAGATTAACGTTGGCAGTTTGCACGCACAGCTACTAGAAGATTTACATCTGTCAGACAGGTTGCTCACGTCATCAAGCTTAGTTTGAGTCGGTCTGAGTCTGCGTGTCAGGAACGGAAGTGCTAAAAAATCGCTAAAAGTGGGCTTCAACTGTCTCAACTGAGTTCCAATGAGATGGCTCTGTCCATTTCTTTTACTGTCTATGTGTAATCTGTATGGCAGGTGATATGAGCTGTCAGCGCATTAAATTAATCATACCGAACTGAATACCGAACTGATTTTCACGCTGTTTTTTTTGCTGCAAAGGTCATTCATGTAGCTATGATACAGGACACATGGTTCGGCGTATTTTAATATTCATAATAGGCTTAACAACAGTAATATAATATTCTGAAATAAGATATTAAAGCTACACTGTGTGATTTTTACCCCCATCTAGCGGTGAAAAGGTATATGACCATCCAGTGAATATTAGTTTCTGTTCCTCTCAATTCCGATTTCGTTTTAACTCCTACGGTGGCCGTCACATGTTATCCGTCATAGAACACGGATTTATGTTACAAGGTAAACAATACTTTTCATAATTGACGCGAGGAAACCTATCCGAGATGTCGTTCTAGCGTTATGCACAGCACACCATGATATAATTAGCTAAGCAACAATAAAACTTCCAATATACACAAATAGGCTTAATTAACGTTACCTGTCGAGAAGAAAGCAGGCAACGACGGCGTCCTTTTTAAAATCGTTGCTCGTCATGAGCTCTTTCCATCTTGGAAAGGCCACTCCAATATTTACTTTCGTCTTGTTGATTTGCCGTCTTAATTCTCTTTTTCGCTTCCTTGGCGACTCTGATACGTATCCTCGAGAATACGAGTGATCCTCCACCAGCAACAGACTTTCAAAAAGGCTTTCAGGTTTTTATACGGTATATCAGTCTCAAGCAATCCCCCTCTTGACATTCGACACGGTGCCATCGAGTGTTAAAACGCGAAAGGCGAAGCTTGAATTAACAGGTATGTCCCTCTTTGGCTAATGTACTTTCAAGATGGAGGGGCAACATGGCGACCGACATTAGAACCCCTCACCCGTATGTATTTTCAATGGCATATTATACACTAACGAGAATACTTTATTACTCGAACGAAGTAAATATACATTAATGAGCACATATATTTTTGAAAGAACTAAGTGTTTTTAGCTAAGAATAAACTAAAAAAGTTACACAGTTTAGCTTTAAGTGACCAGACAAAATATGTAATGTGTGTGATGTAGGATATAAGGTATTTTATATTTTATAAATCACACATGATAAAGAAGCAGAAACAGGTAGTTGCAGTAAAGTAAGATATTTTAATAAGTTGAAGAAACAATTTATGATTTCACACACACACTCACACACACACACGCACACGCACGCACACACACACACTCTCTCTCTCTCACACACACACACACACACACACACACTCAAACACGAACAGACACTCTCACTCTCACACACACACAAACACACTCTCTCTCTCTCTCTCACACACACACACACACACACACACACACACACACACACACACACACACAGACACAAACACACTAAAACCCCTGAAAGAGGACTGTTTTACAGAGCTTCTTTCTCGTGCTCCCTTTCTGTAGTTCAAGAGAGGCGAGTTTGGCAACATGGTGGAAACCTTATCTTTAAAAACACAGACACAACCAATGACAACAAGTCAGACTGATGGTTGTCGATGCCAAACTGGGTCTCCTCAATGTGGTCTCCAAGAAGGAAAATGTCCTCTGTTCCAATCTCCTCCCGCACGACATGCGTGACTGTTGACACCTTAGGAGCTTGTATTGTTGAAGCTCGGCGGATCACCCTCTCTGCAGCTCTCAGCACCTTATAATAATACAAAATAATACATATAGCACTTTACACAATACTCAAATACACTTTACAGAACAGAGAAAATAAGAACAAAGTAACCTTAATATACAAAGATTAAAATATATTAAAACACAAGATAATAGAATCAAACCTTCACTGTGCCCTGTGATGGAATCACTAGGCCACCATTGTTTTTCAGGGCTAGAAGGTGGTAGTTCTTGTCAAATGAAGCTGGTCTAGCATCTCTGACTAAGCTTGCACGGCACGCATCACAGGACAGCTTTCGAAGAATCTGCCGGACTACAAACCCTGCTATGTAGACCAGAGCATTTTCCACCAGACCTCCAAACCGAGTGGGGAGATAACTGTGGTCACACACAAGGGCTGAAATGTTGGCGAATGGAGATGGGTGCTCTTCAGCAGTTTCAGCAGAGGACATCTCCACAGCAGACAGGGACACAGTGTGATCTTGGGCTGCCACATTGGCTGTCTCACCAGGTGAGACACCACACCGAACCATCAGACGGCGGAAGATTGCCTGGAACTGGCATGCCGATGGATTGTTATTCCAGCCGCCTTGTATGGAAAACAGACACACAATACATACATTACTCACAAGACAAATATATTAATTAGGTATATTTTCAGAATTTACTGTAATTAAAAGAACACCAACCCTACCTGACGCTCTGATTGAATTAAATAGGAGCTCCAAGTGATCCTGGCTGAACCTGTAGGTGAGCACATACCGCTGAACTTGGAGCAGTTCAGGAATCATCAGCATCAACGTATCGATATTGATGACAAATCCAATGATGGACAAGTACCTGCAAAAGAAAAAAGTTGGATTACTCTGATCATGGCGAAAGAAGTATAGTATACTTGTAGACAATGGAACAATATCTTGGAACAATGTAATTGCAGAACTGGGAGAACTTAAGAACAACACATTCAATACCTACCATTTTGCCCTACCCTACATGTACTTGATGTTGTGTAATGCATACCATTTAGAAACATCTAGTACCTGAAACACACTGAACACAAGATAATTCCAACAGAAACAAAACTGCAATAAAAAAAACATTTAAACAAGAGAACATCATATCAACATACATACCATCTTTCTGACACCTGCATAAAGTTGATGTGTAATACATACCATTTAGAAGCACCTAGGACCTGAAAAACACACCAATAAAAAAACAAGACAATTCAGACAAGACAATTCAGGCACAAACAAAACTGAAGCAGTTAGGAGCATCTTAGGAACGCGATGTATAACGGAACAACGGAGGATCTAAGGAACGCGATGTTTATGGGAAAAGTATCATTGAACTCATGTCATGAACTTAACAAGCACCATTTTAATAGACCTCTTAGATCGGTGAAGCGGTGTTCCATCTCTTGTTACCAAAGAGAGCAAGTACTCCCTGGCTCTTGACAAAAATTATTTCCTCTCCATCCAATTCAAAGCACCCAAGGGAGCTTTGAATCCTTTGGCACGAGGATTGCGTCCATTCATTGTGTCAAACAGCCTGTCAATAATCTATACAGAAATATCGGTATCTAAAATCAATATTAGGGATGTCAACGATTAATCGACGATCGATTAATTGTCGATAACACATTTAATCGATAAACCTTATCGATCATCGATTAAGCAGGTTAATGCGCGTGCGTGCTGCTCAGCCGCGAAACATGTAAGCGAGCGTGCCGGAGTTATGTTTGGGACTATTTTACACCTTCATCATGACTATAAGTTTGCGTGTGCATTCGCAGCCTTTTGTTTTGCAAATGTAAGTTGTAATAGTTTATTTTGTGTGCGCCTATCTATATCTGATATATTGGATGCATTTGGTTAAGAATTGACGCAGCGTGATCTTTAGCGCGCGCAGCTCAAACGGCAATGCACGACTAATAATGACTATTCGGACTGTCATATTACATAACATTATAAAGAGAACAATATTGTAATAAAAAATTGTGAATTATTTGGGTTTAGTTGCCGTGTCGCGTTGTTCCAGGAAGAGCGCGTCCACAACATGAGTCATTCTGAATGGCACGTAACTTAGTTCAAGTTCACTTGTGCATTCACGTCATTTTGTGCAGATATAATTTGTAATATTATGTTTATTTTGTATATATCTGATTAATCTCATAGGATGCGTTTCTTTGAGTTAAATAACGTGCTAGCAAGTGCTCAACGGTTATTCATTCAGCGCGCGCCTCTCAAGCAGCAATGCACGACTAATAATAACGAGGATTAATTTGGGACTGTCATATTACATAACATGAGAATACTATTTTATTAAATCGGTGTGAATTCATTGGGTTTAGTTGCCGTTTTCAGTGCGTTGTTCCAGGAAGAGCACGCGTCCAAAAGTCACACATTCTGACAAGCACGCGCGGCGGCGTTGGTGACACGTTGTATTAGTCGTTATATTTCATTATTAAATATTTAATTTATCAATCACATCGAAACATTTTACAATCTACTAGCCCTTTATTTAGATTAAAAACCATTCTCATTAATTTGGTGAGGAACATAGCGGTTTGAGCAGCATTTGCAGACCCTGTCGTGCTGTTGGCCATATGCCACTGCAGCAGACACATATTGCAGTATTAGGCTAACGATTAATCGATTAATTGATCGTTAATTTAAACGACGATCGATCATGGGAATTTGTGAAAATTGACATCCCTAATCAATATCATTACAGGGTTTCATTAGGTATAAGATAAAATATCTCATCAGAAATCAATACTCATCTATTCAAAATATAAAGAGAACAAAGTACATATTTCTAAACTTTATGCTCAATGAGTAAATATGCAAGTATTAATATTTACTTGACTTGCTTTCCATAGGTATGCTTTGTACTACAGCAAATTTCACAGAGCTTTACCACTCCGATGAATTATAAAAAAATAAATATAAAAACATGTACGTCGTTCTATAATCACTAATTGTATTACCTCAATGAATTGTGCTGTTGCCTCACAGTCCTTAAACTGAGAGTACCCAAGATCCATCATGGTGCGGAGAGCCACTGACACGGAACGACTCAGTGTCTGTGCAGCCAGGGACACCCTCATTTTGTGGTTTTCAAAGTAGACGTGTTTGTCTGTAATTTTATTGGCAGCATGCAGTCCATCTTTTTTTTGCACATCATTGAGATGATTGATGTACCTCCAATTGATCTGTCCGGTGGTCGTTGTAATTGGACTGTATGCCTGCAAAGTAAGAATCAGTCACTGCTCAAACAAGTACAAACAGCAAAATGTTGATCATCACGTCCAGCCATAACTGTGCAAATGGACAGACAACAATATTTAGATATAACTTTTAGCAGCAGAGGCATAACTTGTACAAATAGGTCTACAACGATCATTATTTACCTGCAACATATTACGTGCCAACTTGAGCATGTGGCAAGCGTCCATCATTACAAATACTTTCTCGCCAGTCACCGGATGCGAGAAACTGGTTTGAAGTGGCTCTCGTGGGTCTCCCTTCAGCTCACACCCAAGTTGGTTGCACATGCTGACATTGGAGGCATGACCATCCATTGTTACACATACCACCCTAATGCCCCGTGCATGCAGCTCCTCCAAAGCATGACAGAGAAGGACCCTTTGTGTTTCTGGAGAGAGAGACTTGGTCAGGAAGTAAGCAATGGGAGCCTTCCAATGTCCTTGTAGGCCAACCACCATGAATACAAGAGCCTCAGTAGCAACATCAGTCTCACTGTTTCCATCACCCATGTCTACAAAACCAGACATTGACTGTGTATGAGGATTATATTGCACGTGTTTTCTGATGGACATGGCATCCAACATGAGTGAAACACATCCGTATTTAGCCTGGTCTCCCTGGCATCTTCTCTCCAGCATATCCAGCATCATCTTGTTCAGGCCAGGTTTGGAATCCACCGAACACAGCCACCTGTAAAAAAAATTGAGAAGAAGCTTTTCAACGGGTTTGCATCAGTAATTTCCAAAAATTAAATTCGGACAACATTAAGCCTACCTTTGTATTGTATGTGGATGTGGGAGGGGAAAATGTCGAGTCTCTCTGAGGTATTTGTATGCCTTTGGACCATGTAGATGGAGCGTGAGCGCAAACTCTCTGTAGTCCTTTGTGTACTCGTGGCCTTGCTTTGCCACGAGGTCTAACTGAAGATCTGAAATGTTATGATTTAAAATGAATAAGTCCCCTTCAGATAATAACTAAGGAGTTTAATAAAGAGAGTAAGAAGAATAACATGTAAATGAATTTCAAAGTGCTCATTTTGTCTTACCAGAGTAGAATTTGAGCTTCTCTTTGAGCTCTTCATTAATGAGGTTCTTTTCCCTCAAATCCCCCAAAAGACTCTTCACTGTAGATTTTGCCCTCTTTTCTCTGGCCATGGAATTCTTCTTCTCCCGCTCTAGACTTTCCACTCTTGCCAAGGCTTCATTGAGTCTGGACTTAAGAGCGGTAGGAGAAGCAGGCAAGGCATAGCCATGATCCTAGTCGAAAGAGGAATGAACATGGTTTGAGTAATGTTTCACTTCACAAACATCACTTTGACACCACTAGTTTATGGCCCACATCTGTCAAAGCCACTGCCAGCACTGTGTGTGTGTGTGTGTGTGTGTGTGTGTGTGTGTGTGTGTGTGTGTGTGTGTGTGTGTGTGTGTGTGTGTGTGTGTGTGTGCGTGCCAGCAATGCATGTTCAACGTGTCTTAAATTGTGTGTGTATGGGTTTATTTGTGAGCGTGTTTAATATGAGTGGCAGCAAACAAGTGAGATTTTAATATGTCCAGGAAACATTATGATATGATGTTTAAAGTAGAAATATTCACATCATTAGGCTGAGGTTGTGGGCTCGAGGTTGCCGTTTCCTGGGAATCCGGAGAGGCCACGGACAGGCTTTCTTCAGCTCTTCTGGAGGTAGACGTACCCCTGCCCTTTTCCAACTAAAAGGAAGAAGCATAATACATAATAAAATTTGTATAAAGGGATAAGTATCTTACCCTGCCCCGTGATTGATATTTACAATTTACAATTTTATTGATATATGAATATTTACATTTATGAATGCTAACAGACTTATGAGGATACACCTACTCTTTGGAAACCTTCAAAATGAAAACGGAAGATTTTGGAGAGTCTACACAAAAACATTTCACAAAGGAGGTAAAGCTTATTTTCTTCCTTCACATTTCTTAGAACCTTTCTTCAACAAAACTCCAATTTTTAAATAAAGGAGTTAAGCTACTGAAAAGTTACTTGATTCAGTAAATAGTAAAGCTAACAACAAAATACTAAGTTACTAGCTAAGCTACAAGTAGTGACTGCCCAACACTGATAATACAGTCTATGACACTTGTGTAAAATTCACTGGCCAATGTTATTATACCAATAATAATTGTTTTAATTCTACAAATAATTATTGTACATTATTATCAATTGTAATCTAAAGCCCTATTCGGACAGGATTAACTTTACAAGGGTAACGTTAGATGGAGTAATAATGTAATTTTACCACAGGACTTCTGTAATATTAGTGGCCAATTCGCACGGGATAAGATATAGGTTATCAATAAAACTAGCAGAAGTGGGAGGGGTAACGTTAACTCAATTTGCGCCTCGCCGTCATGCGTGTATTATTACATTGTTCCTGAGATCACGTGCGCAAACATAAATAACCTATATTTATATATTTATACAACAGGGCAGTTGAATGCTTGTATCTGATAACCGAGAAGCTCTTGTAATTATTACTTTACCCCACCTCTCCATGCCGGGTGAACACCGGCTGGTGCAGTAAACATAGCTAACGTTAGCTGGCTACAATTTCAGTACAGTAATATCAAAGATCCTTGTTCCTTCTCAATTATCTGGTAATATTCTATTCACAAAATACAACCAATAGTATGGTAATGTTAAAACTTACTTGTGAAAAGTAATCCCCCGGGCCCTATTTTCGATGGTCCGCCGATTAGAACAGGAATAGCTATGCTGCACAGTGCTCTGGCATTTTATAGTGCTCTGCAAATGTTGCCAAAATACACACCTACTCATCTTTGCACCTATAAAATGTGCAACAATTCAGGGGCACTTTGGTATTTTTAAGACATGGGACAGTCTTTCGCACTTACTTCCTGTCACATGCACCCGCTCTCAAGAGACCAAGACCACAAGTGTGGGTTTTTGGACAAGACAATAGATTCAAAAGCATATGGCGCCATCAGCTCTTTAATCACTCTTGCGGGATTTTGACGTAATAGCTAAACTGCAGTCTGTGCAGCGCCGCTTTAAGTTGAACAAGCCCCTTTGTTTACAAATTTACAACTTAATTTTACCCCAAATGGAAGAACTAATGATTTAGGTGTTACCTTTGCAGTTTAAATAAACCATACTCATATTGTAGGAGCCAAAATGTGTTTGTAAAGGTGATGTGTTATTCTCCTTTTGACCATTGAGTGGCGCTGTGAACTTTATAGAGATATCAGTAGGTGGTTTTGACCGTAACAGCGAAAGCGGTGAACGTATGTAAACTTCGTAAACCAATAAACTGTGTATATGGTGATGCAACAGAAGAATGGTCTTCTTGTTTCAAGATGGTCTCCGTTTTTCAGGACAAGCCAGGACCAAAATGAACGTTAGAGATTTCTTTATAGCCACCATTTCAATGGCTTCTTGGCTTACAGCAAGGATCATGTTCGTACAGTCTGACAAGCAACAATAGTAAAGGACTATTATAAATCGCGCAATGTGAACCCGGCTGGCCTTTCCTGGGCCGGCCATGCAGAGCCCGTGCTCATTAGACAAGCTTTCTTTAAAGATAGCAATCCTGCTCCTCATGCTCCCTCACTTCCTTCCTCTCAGGAGCCTCAGTGGAAGAAAGGACAGTCGTATTTTAAGGTTTGTTTCAAGCCGTTTTGTCTGAGGAAGTAGGAGTGTGAGGTTAATAAAAGCAGGACAGGAAGAAGCTCTCTACATACGAACTAAAACACATCAATCCAATGGCCACATACAAACCATTTGTCAGAAACCACATTTCTGTAGAAAAGCGACCTCAGCTGGTTTCAGTTTGACTGAATGATGAGCTGCCGGTGTCTAACCTCAGCGAGACTGGCAGTGAGAAATGGTATACAGTTTAAACTTGTTTTTTTTTTGTATGTTTTGCCATTTAGAACAACTGAGAATTATTACAATTTTAAAATAAAATATAAACAAACCATGAAATTTTAGGAAGATTTATACAATATTCCACTCGTACTTTATTGAAAATTCCTTTCCAACATAATCAATGTTAAATGATAAAAATAACGTTTTTTTTGCCCATTAAGGAGAGTTCTCAATCTCAAAAGAACATATGTAGATAACTATACATACTTTCAGAGAGAGAGAGAGGGTGTGTGTGTGTGTGTGTGTGTGTGTGCGTGCGTGTGTGTGTGTGTGTGTGTGTGAACTAGGAGGGTCTTCAAACTCGGAGACGGGGGAGGATTCACACCAGTTCTGCTGGGTTTGTTTAAATCAGCGGATCGTCTTTTTAGGTCAGACTGTTCACTAAACCATTAAAGAAAATGTTTCACACGTGTGTTTTGTTCTGTTTGTGCTGGTGGCGTCTGATTGGTAAGTTATAACAGCATTTTTATGGCTTAATGTCTGTGTTTGTGATCTTTGTTTAGGTGCGCACGGTCTCACAGAATATAATGAAAATTATTGTAGACGTTTTTTAAGATTGATGCATTTTTATCAGAATATCTTAAAGGTGCTCAAAGCGATGTCACGCGTTTTTTAGGCCAAAACATTTTTTGTCACATACAACAAACATCTCCTCACTATCCGCTAGCTGCCTGTCCCCTGAACACACTGTAAAAAAACGCGGTCTCTGCAGACACCTCAGGCTCCACAAACGGCAACAAAAACAAACTGGGCTTACCCGCACCACGAAACATAACAAACTGTTCCAGCCAATAACCGACAAGAAGGGTTTGGGGGGTTAGTGCGCGGATGAGGAGGAGGGAGGGTCTAGCTAGCCTTCGTTTTGTTTGACAATACTTTAAACGTCAACAAGAAGTGATGTCACCCGACATCGCTTTGAGCACCTTTAATTTGAATTATTATTACAGAAACATTTATTTATTTAGCAGATAGTATGACGTACAAATGGAAATCTGTGTAAAAAATTTGCAGTAATCATGAACAACAACAAAAGTCATTCTTCAAATACAAACATTACAAATCAACTGATTTTAGTCTTTGTAAAACAACAAGAGCATTAATGTGACAAACATGTTCTCCAGGTGTGTTCGGTGAGTCAGTGTCAGTGATGGAGGGAGATTCAGTCACTTTACACACTGATGTTACTAAAATACTTGAAAACGACGACATACTGTGGAAATTTGGAGATGAAAAGTTTCTGATAGCTCAAATCAGTGGAGCTGCTGGAGTCTTCCCCACGTATGATGATGTTCTTGATGGGAGATTCAGAGACAGACTGAAGCTGGATCCTCAGACTGGAGATCTCACCATCACACACACCACAACTGAACATGCTGGAGATTATCAACTACTGAACAGGGGACTGAAACTGATACCAAAAACATTCAATGTTTCCGTCTATGGTGAGTTGAGAGGTTATTTGTAACTTAATGATTAAACTGATGACAATCTGTTGTTATTCATAATCCACATTACTCTTTATTCTCATGTTTTCCAGCTCGTCTGCCTGTTCCTGTCATCATCAGTAACTCTTCACAATGCTCTTCATCATCAAATTGTTCATTGGTGTGTTCATCAGTGTTGAATGTGAGTGATGTGACTCTCTCCTGGTACGCAGGAATGAGTGTATTGTCCAGCATCAGTGTGTGTGATCTCAGCATCAGTCTCTCTCTACCTCTGGAGGTGGAATATCAGGATAAAAACACCTACAGCTGTGTGCTGAACAATCCCATCAGCAACCAGACCACACATCTGGACATCAACACACTCTGTCACACATGTGCAGGTACAGCAGCGCTGATATTGATAAATTATGATCATTTTCAGCACTGACAGAGTCTGTAATTTTCAATTTTGTTCTCCTGACAAAGTCGCTTGTTGAAAAGCTTATTTTATCATTTTCTTTTTGTTCTTCTTTCTTTTTTTTTTTTCTTTTTTTTAGAAGTCCACGACCACTGTTGTGGATCTACTGAAGCTGTGATCCGATTGGCTCTCTCTGCTCTGGTGGGCGTGGCTACTGTGGCTTTTCTGCTTTATGACATCAGATCTACAAGAGGAGTCTGATAGGCCCATCATAAATATTGTGAAATATCGTGGAGTTTTAGTCTGCAAAGTTGAACAGATATATGTAAGGATTTAAATGAAAATAGTTATCAATAAAATTAACACGAGGTTTATATTTAGGTGCAAATTGATTTATCAAGTTTAGTAAAAAATATATATTTGGGATTTTATGTAAAAATAAACAATGTTTGAGGAATGAAATATGAGGCACAAGTATATAATTCATGTAGAAGAAAGAGCCACAGTGGCTTTGCCAGTTTCTGCAACTTTAATTTTTATTATTGGTTGTTCAGCTTGTTCTGGATAGATTCCCAGGATGTGACGATTTTGTTCTCTCTAAAACATGGGATAGACACAGTGCACTTTGCACACGTTTATGTGATATTCCTGAATGTATAATTTGCTTTATATTGTATTTAGTTTAATCACATTCATTTTATAATAGACTCTTGTTCATGTTTATATAGCCTATTTTATACAAGTTGTATTTAGATATATTATGATCTGATCTGAGTAGTGTCAGAGTAAATATTATAGTGTAATCTGTGATGACCTCTAGCGGTGAGTTTGAGGAACTGTAGATCCATCATTATATATACTATTAAACATTATACATGTTTGACCATCATCTATAGACTGAACATGATATATATAACCAAAAAGAGAGTCTTCCAGAGACCTTTATCAGCAAATGAAATGAAACAGAAAAATGAAATGAGTCAAATATGTCGGCAATCTATTTTCTGCATATTCAATGAAGTAAAAGATTAAGACCACAGTTACCAGTCTGGGTTACAATTAACAAACTGGACAACAGTTGCAATAACATTTTATTTCCTGTGATTTCAGGAAATAAATCGAATACCAATGATTTAAGCTTGAGTTTAAAAAAATACAGATAAAAGTTTACAGCATTTTAGCAGTAGCTATTCTCCCAATATAAAAGCTTGAAGGTTTGAATGTAGAATTTAAGATAGATATTAGAATCAATAAAATTATAATAATAATGAAATAATTTACTTTACAGTACAATTGTCTTTTACAAATTTAATCTATAAACTATACAATATGCTCTCCGTCTGCTCATGTTCAACAGTCCAGAAACGTCATTATAGATACAACAATATATATATCTGAATATCTGAATATCTGATGAGACCAGCTCAACCTCCAAACCGCTGAAAACAAACCTCTTATACATCATCTTAAACAAGACACTTATTATAATAAGCATGAGAAATGATCAATGTTCATGTATTTCAGGTTTATAAACTGAAACTGTCAGATAATGTAAGTAAAGTTCATCTAAATGTCCTAAATTATATGTGTTTCCAACAGGTAGGATATTATTTCCATAACATGTTTCAATCATAACACATATTAATATTAATTAATTAGTTTTATGATTAATAAGCAAAGTTACACCTCAACAGATGTAGTGTGTTTTGCTGATCCGATGGGAATAGTGCTAGAATTCAGATACACAGTTATCCAGTTGGGATTTTTTCGGATCACATGAGCTTTCTTTCTTCATCTGTGAGGAAACAATAAACTAAAGAGAGAGAAATGAACAGCAGTATCTGTCACAGAAATCAGCAAATCTGCCATCAATCAGTCAATAAGATTCAGCCTGAATGTTTATTTCCCATCAGGAGGATTTTGATGGAAACTCTATCCAGTCAGTGGAAAGATTAGTGGATGAATAAAGGCATATGATCCCAATTTTTGTTTGTTTGTTTGTTTTCAGCAGAATGCTAATATATTTTCTGATTTAGTCGTGATTCTTTGTTTAATGTCTGAATAAATGACTTGAATGAAACCACATCACACACACACACACACACACACACACACACACATCTATCTACTGTACACGTCTGCACAGTGAAATCAAACAGCTGAGAATCTCAAGTTTTCTACAAAGACATATAGGACAGTAAATTACCTTATCCTCGGACAACAGACTCTTTTTCACTACGTCTCCTTTAAAAGATAAACACACACACACACAATTAATTGGCATAATAAAGACAATATTTTCCTCACTATAATACCTGTATGTAATACTTGCCTCTTCTCGAGCTCCAGTAAATCACACCAGCAGTTCCAGCCAGGAGAAGAAGAACAGCGACACCTGCTGATATTCCTGCAGATATTCCTGCTGATATTCCTGCTGATATTCCTGCAGTTACAGCGACTGAGAGTGGACCTGGAGCTGAAACAAGAGTTTGTAGTGCGAGTCAGCTTGTGCGTCTGATCTATAACGAACACTATGGCAAAAAACTTACTCGGTTACCTAACGTAACCTCAGTTCTCTCTAGATGAGGGAACGAGTATTGCGTAAGTTGCTTACGCTAAGGGTAAAGTCATCTTTTCTCGAGATCTGAAGCCAAAAATTATCCTTAATTTTCCATATATTGTCAGCGCAGTGCAGCAGACAGCAGACTATAGCAGGCTGAGTAAGCGTGCTCATTGGCTGCCTTTCAGCAACTGCAGCAGCCTATGTTCGAGCCCGCGCGTCGTCGCGCCCTCCACGCGTCACAGCCCGCCAGAAGGGGTGTGGCCTGTGTGTATAAAAGAGGGGCTCAGAGAGGCTGATCTCTGGTTTTCATCAACTGAAGCGAGTGAGCTCGAGGCGCGAGCACGGCAGGTTACGCAATACTCGTTCCCTCATCTAGAGAGAACTGAGGTTACATTATGTAACCGAGTAAGTTCTCTTACGAGAGGTTCTCTCGTATTGTGTAAGTTGCTTACGCTACGGCTACGGGAACCCTTTGTCAACGCTGTGCGCGCCGAGCATACGCTGCATACATCCCAGGAAGCCCGGGGAGCATTACAAGCGAGAACAGGCGGCCAGCACATGTCATAATCACTCACTAACCATATTAAACAGAATACAGAGCGGCATCGCCGGTCTATATTTGTCGTAATACAAGGCGGCCAGCAATGCGGGCCAACACCAGTACATAAGCACAAGAATAGGGATCACAACAGAGCGAAGCATCGGTCCATGTGTAGATAATTTTATCCCCTTGTGCAGCTCAACCAGAAGAGCTAATAGAATACGAGAGTAGCCTGCACATGCATAATGGGCAGAACGTACATGTCGTCTAGACTGACAACAGATTAGCCTGCAAGATGGGAACTTCCAGGTTGTAAAACCTCACGGATGTGGAGGGGGAGGCCCAGCCTGCCGCCATACAAATATCGTGAATAGAAATCCCACTGGACCAAGCCCACGACGAGGCCATGCCTTTAGTGGAGTGGGCCCTGATGCCCACAGGGCACTGCAGGTGTTTAGACGCATATGCTGCTGCAATAGCGTCCACTATTTATCTGGACAGACTATGTTTCGAGGCGGCGAGACCTTTAGTGCGCCCGCCAAACGAAACAAAGAGCTGCTCAGAGCGCCTGATATAAGTTCTCAGAGCCCTGATGGGGCACAGGAGATTATCACTGTCATCGCCATCGGATGCTGGCAGAGCCGATAAGGAGATGATCTGCGCTCTAAAAGGCGTGCCCATTGCCTTGGGGGGGATTCATTCTCCTGGCTCCCCTGAGGAAGCGGATTATGAGCTCGTTCCTTCCTAACGTGCGGCCGTGCGTCGACTCTGCGAACGCCGCGATGGCCACAACGTATACTTTGAGCGTGGAGGGGGACCTGCCCTTGTCCAGTAGCTCTTGTAGGAAGGAAAGCACCTGCGAGACACCGCATGTGTGCGGATCTATGCCCTTTGTGGAGCACCACTGAGCGAACACTGACCATTTAGACTTGTAGAGCCTTCTTGTAGAAGGGGCTCTAGCCTGTGTAATTGTGTTCACGACCCCTTCTGGCAAAGCAACGAGTAGTCGTTGATCATCCACGCATGCAGAGACCAGCGCTCTGGGTGGGGATGCCAGATCGATCCGCCGGCTTGAGAGAGAAGGTCTTTCCTCACCGGGATCGGCCATGGGGCTACGTGTGACAGCCTCACCAGTTCTGGGAACCAGGTTTGGTTCTCCCATCGTGGAGCTATGAGGAGCACCGAGTGGCGTGTTTCCCTGATTCTCTTGATTACCTGTGGTAACAGTGAGATCGGAGGGAAAGCATACAGCGGGCCGCTGGGCCAGGTCTGGGCCAGCGCGTCCTCGCTTTTGGAGAAAAATCTCGGGCAGTGCGCATTGTCTTTTGACGCGAAAAGGTCTACTTCCGCTTTGCCGAAAAGGCGCCACAACTGCTGGACTGTTTGGGGGTGCAGGGACCATTCTCCCGGGGGAATGTTGTCCCTGGACAGCCTGTCTGGGCCAACATTGATGTGGCTTGGCACATGCGAGCGCAGTGACTGATTGGCCCACACGAGAAGGTGTTCTGTCAGATTGCAGAGACTCCTGGATCTGACACCGCCCTGTCGGTTCACGTAGGACACCACAGCCATGTTCTCCGAACGGACTAGAACATGGTGTTCCCGTATGTAAGGGAGAAAGCGCTTCAGCGCGTTCTCGACCTCTATCATCTCCAAACAGTTTATGTGGAGGCATTTCTCTTGGTCTGACCACAGGCCGAAGGCCGGTCTGCCCTCGAAAAGGGCGCCCCAACCCAGGTTGGATGCGTCTATCGAGATAACTTTTCGGTATGAGACAGCCCGCACTGTCACACCCTGCTGGTACCAGTCGGCCGCTGACCAGGGACTCAGTGCTGAAACGCAGCTGTGAGTCACTCTGATTCGTATGTTGCCCGACGCCCAGGCTCTGTGACGCACACGAGCGTTCAACCAGCGTTGCAACGGGCGCATGCGCAGCAGCCCTAACTGAAGGACTGCTGCAGCCGATGCCATATAGCCCAGCATCCTCTGGAATTTCTTCAGAGGTGCGGTGCTGCCCTCCCGGAAAGACGCGACTAGGCGCTGACCACGGCGCACGCGCTGAGTTGACAGCCACGCCGTCAATGCCACAGAGTCCAGTTCTATACCCAGAAAAGAAGTAGACTGACTGGGCGGTAATGAGCTCTTGGTCCAGTTGACCGTGAGACCCAGACTTTCCAGGTGGCTGAGAAGCACTGTTCTTTGAGAAATGTTCTTTCTTTGACTGTGCTAGAATCAGCCAATCATCCAGATAGTTCAGTATTCGCATTCCCTGGCTTCGCAGGGGAGCGAGAGCCATGTCCAAGCACTTTGTGAATGTACGGGGTGCTAAAGACAGGCCGAACGGCAGGACGGTGTATTGATATACCTGACCGTCGAAGGCGAATCTTAGGAATGGCCTGTGACGGGGTATAATCTGAATCTGAAAGTAGGCGTCTTTCAGATCGAGAGAGATAAACCAGTCCCTCCTGTGAATTTGCGCGAGGATTTGTCTGGTCGTGAGCATTTTGAATGCCTCCTCATGAGAGCTTTGTTCAGATATCTCAGATCTAAGATAGGTCTTAGAGCTCCGTCCTTCTTGGGTACGAGAAAATAACGGCTGTAGAAGCCTGACTCGCTCTGCGCGAAGTAGATGTGCTACTTCCGCTTTCACTTTCGTCGCGGTCCGTGCTATAAAGCGTGGAGGACGGTGAGAGAACTGTAGTGAATAGCCCTGTCTTATTGTGCTCAGCACCCATTCTGATACCCCTGGAATCGCTTCCCATGCTTTTACATGTACAGCTAGGGGCAGAATGACCTCCGGGTTTCGATCGCCGCACTTCATGGGCTCGGAAAACTGAACCGGGGCTGAGGGCCCTCGGTGCTTGAATAAGGCGGCTCGCTCTGGCGCGGGTGTCACAGTGTTAGAGTGAGTCACGCAGGGCGGGCCGGCGTGGGCTCATACGTTTGAGACACTCATAAATACTCGAGCCCCTTCATAAGAACGGGAGGGCGCGTTCGCTTTCTGTACGTAAGAAAGCTGGCCGTGCGCTCAGAGAGGAGAGCCCAATAAATTTTATCTGCTGCCCGAGCTGGGATTCGAACACGGGTCTCTGGCGCGAATGCTATGGGTTTCGCCACTGAGCCACAGGGGGAAACTACATAAGCTTAATTCAGCACAAGCAGATAAGAGAGCGAGTAAAGTATGTGCATGGGGCGCGGGGGCAGGGTAGCTTTCTTGTAACGTAAAATAAGCTAGCCGCAGTTAGAACAGCTGTCAGCGGCGGCGACCTCATCCATATCAAGCGCCTCATCCCCTGAGGCGGCGGCAGCGCAGGCGAGAGCCAGCGGCTGCGCGTCCGGGAGGGGGGGCGGAGAAGGAGAGAGAGGCGCTCGAGGGAGTTGATCCGTCGAGCGCTTGAATGCCACATGAGGCTCCGGCAGTCTCTGTGCACGGCGCTTCTTTTGCACCAGCAGAGGGCGGAGTGACAGCTTCAGCACTTGAAGAGGTCCAGTCTAGCCCGCGCAGGGTCGACATCGACAACTCTTAGCAGTGGACGCTGCCGCCCGACGAAAGAGCGAGGGCTGCGTGACTGCGCCCAGGCGCAGCGGCGAACACGCACAGCAGAGCAAAAGGATATTGTCGCCGGATAGTGTAGCAGGCACGGATGGCTGAAGGCGGCGAAGACGACCGGCTTCTTCAGGCGCTTTCGTCTGCTTGCTGGTCACTGGATTCTACGGCGACGGCTTCTCTCAGGACCCAGCGATGCGTAGAGCTTCGTTGAAGAGATGAAAATCAGAGATCAGCCTCTCTGAGCCCCTCTTTTATACACACAGGCCACACCCCTTCTGGCGGGCTGTGACGCGTGGAGGGCGCGACGACGCGCGGGCTCAACGATAGGCTGCTGCAGTTGCTGCAAGGCAGCCAATGAGCACGCTTACTCAGCCTGCTACAGTCTGCTGTCTGCTGCACTGCGTTGACAATATATGGAAAATTAAGGTTAATTTTTGGCTTCAGATCTCGAGAAAAGATAACTTTACCCGTAGCGTAAGCAACTTACGCAATACGAGAGAACCTCTCGTAAGAGAACCATGAACATGGCACTTACCAACAGTGGTTACACAAAACCATTCTTGACAAAGACATATGAAAAACATGAGGGCTTAAAATGACTACTAATGACTAAACAAGACACACCTGTGAACATGATAGAGAATTAGCCAATGACTACTTGACACAAAAGCACAAAGCAGGATCACATGAGGACCAGGCGATCAAATGACAAGACATGAAACATGTCATGTCAGTCAAAACAATGTTTTTTTTCTCCCTCTGTCAAAACACAGTTTCTCATCATGGTTTAATGTGTCTGTATTAAAGAGTAAATGGCCATTCTTCTGTTCAGATATGATCAGCTGTCAATCCGTGCATTATCAATGATTCTTGATGGGTAATCCTGTTGGACTTCTGACTCTTCTTTGACTGTATCTTTAAATATCAGTTTTGATAGAGTGATTCGGTACTTTATTACTCTGTAAATTAGGTTTATAGAGAAGATCTGTGAGGTTCATAATAGCAGGGCAGGAAGAAGCTCTTACTCTACAAACACACACAGAAAACACCTGGCCACTCACACTCACAAACTATTAGTCCACCGAGAGACTGAAACATGTTTCTGGAGAAGAGCGACCGCAGGTTTCAGTCTGACTCAGATGAGCTGCGAGTCACACATCAGCAAGACTGGAAATGTGAGATCAGAGTTTAAACTTTTTGTTTGTTTGTTTTGCCATTCACAACAACTGAGAATTGAATTATTACAGCTTTCTATTTTAGCAAACGTCTCTATTTTACCATGAAAATATTTATTTGACTCTTATACTTTACATATTTAATGTAGGTAGTCGTTCTTGTAAATGTTAATGATAAAAATTAAGAATGTTTTCTAGGAACCATTCAAGTTTCAATAAGACCCAGTAAAACATTTATATATAATTATTTATAAGGTATTGTGTATGTGTGTGTGTGTGTGTGTGTGTGTGTGTGTGTGTGTGAACTAGGAGGGTCTTCAAACTGTTGTGGGAGGATTCACACATCAGATTTATAGTTATAGCTAAAACCAGTTAGATTTTTTTTCAGCTGAGAGTCTTTATAGATCGGACGTTTCAGTAAACTGCTGGAGAACATGTTCCCCGTGTGTGTTTTGTTCTGGTTGTGCTGCTGCCATGTGACTGGTAAGTTAAATATATTTTTATGGCTCAATGTCATATCAGACTGTGATGACTTTCACTTTCAGTTCTTCAAAGAAAAATCGAATATGTTATTCGAGTGCTATTTCAGATTCAGGTCTGTGTTTGATTCTCTAGTGTTATTAGTCCCACAGTCGTGGAAAATAATGGATATTACAAGTGAATTACAATTTCTCAGGCTTTTTTTTTTTTTGCGCTGTTTTGAACATCTTAATTGTAAAGGTGAAATGAAAATCATCTGAAGCGGTCTCTAAAAAAAAAGTAAAATCTGTCCCTGTACATCCGTCAGGTGTGTTTGCTGATTTGGTGTCAGTGACGGAGGGAGATTCTGTTACTCTAAACACTGATCTTACTGAAATACATGAAAATGAAGACATACAGTGGACATTTGGAGCTGGAAACTCTGTGATTGCTGAAATCAGTGGAGCTGCTGGAGCCTTCCCCACATATGATGATGTTCCTGATGGGAGATTCAGAGACAGACTGAAGCTGGACAAGAAGACTGGATCTCTGACCATCACACACACCACAACTGAACATACTGGAGTTTATCAACTAGAAATAAGGGAAATGACACTGTCATCAAAAACATTCAATGTTTCAGTCTATGGTGAGTATTGAGGTCATGTAAGGAATGACAGTCCGTTGAATTACAGTTTTTCTGAATTGCTAAAACACATTTCTTGAAACCATCATTCAATTTCTCAAAATCTTAAACACAAAACCAAATCTTCAAACTACATTCAGAGAACATCTGACTCTTCTGGTAACATCAAACAATTGCCTCAAAACCATTTTATCTGTGCTCAAAATCAATGCTTTCAGATCTTACACACAGCTCAATATTATAAACACTCTAAAATGAGTAATCATATGACAGACATGGTTATCAATATGTATCTTTATTCTCTCATGTTTCTCAGCTCGTCTGCCTGTTCCTGTCATCATCAGTGACTCTTCACACTGTTCTTCATCATCATCATCAAACTGTACACTGGTGTGTTCATCTGTGTGTGTGAGTGATGTGACTCTCTCCTGGTACGCAGGAATGAGTGTATTGTCCAGCATCAGTGTGTGTGATCTCAGCATCAGTCTCTCTCTACCTCTGGAGGTGGAATATCAGGATAAAAACCCCTACAGCTGTGTGCTGAACAATCCCATCAGCAACCAGACCACACATCTGGACATCAACACAGTCTGCCACACATGTGCAGGTACAGCAGCGCTGATGATATTATTGACCCACAGCCAGCCTCCAAATAAGCACCATCATGTTCTGTTTGCTAAATTATGATCATTTTCATCTTGTTTTTTTTTATTTAGAAGTCCATGACCTCTGCTGTGGTTCTACTGAAGCTGCGATCCGATTGGCTCTCTCTGCTCTGGTGGGCGTGGCTACTGTGGGTTTTCTGCTTTATGACATCAGATCTACAAGAGGAGACAAGAAACTAATAGGCCCATCATAAATATTGTGAAATATCGTGAAGTTTTAGTCTGCAAAGTTGAACAGATGCAAGGATTTAAATGAAAATCGACTCTCCACCGACTGCGCTGATCAAAAGCATGATGGGAAAGGACTTAATGAGCTTAATACTCATTGGTTTAAACAACCGTGATGTATTGTTCTCTTTTAAAATATTTAATTTTAAAACTCTGATAGACCTTAGTTTCAGTAGTCATGTCAAAGCAATAACTAAAACAGCATACTATCATCTGAAAAATATTGCAAGAATTAGATGCTTTGTTTCCAGTCAAGACTTAGAGAAACTTGTGCATGCTTTCATCACCAGCAGGGTGGATTACTGTAATGGACTCCTCACTGGCCTTCCTAACAAGACCATAAGACAGTTGCAGCTCATACAGAACGCAGAGCAGAACCAGAAAACATGAACACATCACACCAGTCCTCAAGTGTTCACACTGGCTCCCAGTTACATTTTGGATTGATTTTAAAGTATTATTACTGGTATATAAATCATTCAATGGGCTAGGAACTCAATATATTGCAGACATGCTCACTGAATATAAACCCAACAGATCACTCAGATCATCAGGATCACATCAGCTAGAAATACCAAGGGTTCACTCTAAGCATGGAGAGTCTGCTTTTAGCTACTATGCTGGAACCAGCTTCCAGAGGAGATCAGGTGTGCTCCTACAGTATCACATTCAAATCCAGACTCAAAACAGCTGTGCATTTACTGAATGAGCACTGTGCCACTGTGTGTCCGACTGTTTTTATTGTACTTTATTTTATTTTTTATTCTAAACTGTTTTAATTATTCTTATTTGTTTTGATTATTTTAATCTCTTCTTTGTAAAGCACTTTTGAATTACCATTGTGTATGAAATGTGCTATATAAATAAACTTGCCTTGTGGGTTGCCGTATGTTATGTGTGAATAAACTCCCTGACAGTGCGATATGGGTTATGTGATGTCATTTTTATTAAAAAAAAATATATAAAAACACATGTCTGTATTAAAGAAAAATGATTGATAAACACGTATTTGGAATGTAATTAAATAACATGTACTTTTGGGGTGTCTTGTTCATTATATTTATTTTCATATAAAAGCAACAGAATTAAATAGTTTATTAGTGCATGGGCGTGAATCCCGCAAAAAACATCTTTGATCTCACAGGTGTCTGATCCACTGCGAGAAGAGAAAACTGTCCGGCACTCCTCCTCTCACTGCATGTGTACTCTCACATACATTTCAGGCGAGGCAAGGCCAAGGGGGTAATCCACGGTCAGTGTAACGCTTCACAATTCAGTTTTCAGACCATACAATGCAAATGCAAAAATGAAAAATTGAAACCAGACATTTATTTTTCTTATTTTTCCAGTTACATTATCAATGTACACTCACCTAAAGGATTATTAGGAACACCATACTAATAATGTGTTTGACCCCCTTTCACCTTCAGAACTGCCTTAATTCTACGTGGCATTGATTCAACAAGGTGCTGAGAGCATTCTTTAGAAATGTTGGCCCATATTGATAGGATAGCATCTTGCAGTTGATGGAGATTTGTGGGATGCACATCCAGGTCACGAAGCTCCCGTTCCACCACATCCCAAAGATGCTCTATTGGGTTGAGATCTGGTGACTGTGGGGGCCATTGTAGTACACTGAACTCATTGTCATGTTCAAGAAACCAATTTGAAATTATTCAAGCTTTGTGACATGGTGCATTATCCTGCTGGAATTAGCCATCAGAGGATGGGTACATGGTGGCCATAAAGGGATGGACATGGTCAGAAACAATGCTCAGGTAGGCCGTGGCATTTAAACGATGCCCAATTGGCACTAAGGGGCCTAAAGTGTGCCACGAAAACATCCCCCACACCATTACACCACCACCACCAGCCTGCACAGTGGTAACAAGGCATGATGGATCCATGTTCTCATTCTGTTTACGCCAAATTCTGACTCTTCCATCTGAATGTCTCAACAGAAATCGAGACTCGTCAGACCAGGCAACATTTTTCCAGTCTTCAACTGTCCAATTTTGGTGAGCTCTTGCAAATTGTAGCCTCTTTTTCCTATTTGTAGTGGAGATGAGTGGTACCCGGTGGGTCTTCTGCTGTTGTAGCCCATCCGCCTCAAGGTTGTGCGTGTTGTGGCTTCACAAATGCTTTGCTGCATACCTCGGTTGTAACGAGTGGTTATTTCAGTCAAAGTTGCTCTTCTATCAGCTTGAATCAGTCGGCCCATTCTCCTCTGACCTCTAGCATCGACAAGGCATTTTCGCCCACAGGACTGCCGCATACTGGATGTTTTTCCCTTTTCACACCATTCTTTGTAAACCCTAGAACTGGTTGTGCGTGAAAATCCCAGTAACTGAGCAGATTGTGAAATACTCAGACCGGCCCGTCTGGCACCAACAACCATGCCACGCTCAAAATTGCTTAAATCACCTTTCTTTCCCATTCTGACATTCAGTTTGGAGTTCAGGAGTTCACATGCAACTGCCATGTGATTGGTTAATTAGATAATTGCATTAATGAAAAATTGAACAGGTGTTCCTAATAATCCTTTAGGTGAGTGTATAGTTGCCTTTTTCTTCCCTTTTTTCAATTTTACTTGTGCTAAATTGTGACTTCAGAAACAAACATTTGAATAAATGAAATCTAACCGATTTTCAATTTTTCTATGTTTCGTCTTGTAATTTGCGCCGTGGGCGGGACTATTAGCACGGGGGTGTGGCCGTGGACTAACTTTGCTATCATTTCATTGATGCTTTATTTACACTGCATGCACGTTGAGGAGAAGTTTAAAAGACGGAACATGGGACGACATTTTTCACCTGAAGTTTTTATTGTTAATAACTGCTGTAGCTGCCATCAAAGGCAACACATATATGTCAGTTAAAATATACATATATGAGGTTAAAAATCATATCATTGAAATAATGTTTCATGACCAATAAATAATAATTTCATGTTTATTTCTTTTGTGAAAAAACTGTGAGAAAAAAGGTGGAACTTATTTTTTTGTTCCGTGTGTGGAAATTATAATTTGTTGCTATGGGGACGCTGTATGGGTGCACTCGCTAAGATCAGAGAGATATGTGCTGCATGCGGTTTGCGAGTCTGCTTTCTGAAAGTCCTAAAAGATTGTAAAGGTTATCCATAAGTTTGTCTGTGAAGCGTGAAGATTGATTTCCTTCTAAGTTTACTCTCTCGGGTTCATGCGGCCAATGAGGTATTTCTTTCTTTGTCATTTATTTGTGTTACGTGACTGTGTTTGTGTGAAGCCAATTAAGATATTATTTTACATGTTATAAATGTATGCTTTATTTCTTAGTTTTCTATGTGATTTCGTTTTAGTATTGTCTGCAAGTATGTTAAGAATTTAAGGTTATTTTACGTTTTCTGTGTTTAATTTATACCAGTTCTGACGGCAATTTGGACATGCACCAATAAGTGAACATGTAAAGACATGTTTGAAGACTGTCATCAAATAAACGCCCGTTAAAACCCAGGAACGACTTGAGCCTTTATTAAAACTCGAGGGGAGTAACAACTGCACTGTTAACCCTTGCTGTAAAAAAAGGCCAAATTCTGACAATATTATACAATTTTCCATTAAAACAGTGTTGCCAGTATTTTACTGTAAAAAAAAACTGGTAAGGTCTAACAGTGTGTGCTAAATGTAGGATTCAGGTCTGGCCATCGGGAGCAGCGAG
>JAVALU010001117.1:0-36255 GCA_030770095.1 Gila robusta | reverse complement strand
CCTGGTATTCCTGTGTTAAATGGAGTCCTTCGTCCGTCTATGACAGGGATCTCGATTTACGCAGGGCACTGGAAGACAGCTGAGAAGGTGGCGTGATTAGACTGGTAACCCCATTTCGTCGTCATCCGACGTAACTCGGAGTGACAATGAAAGGGAACGTCTATGGTTACGTATGTAACCCTCGTTCCCTGAGTAGGGAACGGAGACGTTACGTCTGCCTGCCACTTTCCGCTGTACCGCAGGGATCGCCTGAGCTCATTCTTGGCTCCTCAGCGAAGAAACATATCTGCATGTTGCCGGACTTCCTCCTTTTATACCCACGAGGTGGGGCGGAGTTACGTCATGCAAATTCCGCAGACCCATGGCATTTCTTTGCCATTGGCTCATTTTGTAATACTCGAAGTTGATAGGCTTTCTAAGCGAAACCCCATTTCGTCGTCATCCGACGTAACGTCTCCGTTCCCTACTCAGGGAACGAGGGTTACATACGTAACCATAGATGATATATCTCATCTGACTGTTGGTCTTCTGAGTCACATTTGGTCGAGGCCTTGTTATGGCCCACGTTTTTCGTGAGACAGGAAACTCGAAGTGAACAATTGTTTGTTCTGTTCTTTTAACTTAGCTATACACCTAGCTTGTTCTTGTGCAATGGATAAGCTAAATTCTTTGTGGCAGCAGATAATGCCTTTTATGTTTCTCTTCCTGATACATGCACCCAACACCTTCTTGCATTCTTCAATAGACCATACTTTTTCTGGGTGAATACCAAATTTCCTTGTCAAATCCAATCTGACTGACTCAGTCACTATGGTGTCCATGTGCTCCCCTAACAATGACTTAAACTCACTGTCTGTCCATAAAGGGGTAGCCAGACCACTTTTTTCAGTTTAAATTAGTCTAGTTCAATTAGTCTAGCACTTTTTCTAAACATTTTGTGGATTTCTTTATTACCACACAAACAAAACACTAAAACTTCTCTAATCAAAAATAGGGTACACTCAAAACTGATCAACTATCGTTAACCTTCCTTCAAATTACTAGCACTTTATGCTAATCTTTCCTGCTCACAAGAACAGAAGATAAACAATTCTTCTCTGCTGAACACAGAGGATAATAATATTAGCAAGTAAAGCTAATCTTCCCTGCCTGAATCAGAGGATATATTTCTTCCCTGCCTGGACAGAGGAAAACTTTCATCTCTAACAGAAAAACTTTAGAGGATAAACCTAGTTAACCAAACTCTACAGCAATCTGTTAACTCTTCTCTGGCGGCGCAGAGGATAACACATTTGTACTGGTCTTCAGTGGTTCTTTGAATAGAGTGAAAACTCACCAAATCGTTTGTTGTACGGAAAAAAAATTCCGTCTGGAAACTCAGTCAGAAAAAGTTAATTCTTTGAGATCTTTGTTGAGCTTGAAGTTTCAAGATTCAGTCTGGAACTGGAAAGTCAGATCTTTGTTGAGTTCAATCTGGATTCAAAAGATTCAGTCTGGAACTGGAAAGTCAGATCTTTGTTGAGTTAAATCTGGATTCAAAAGATTCAGTCTGGAACTGGAAAGTCAGATCTTTGTTGAGTTCAATCTGGATTCAAAAGATTCAGTCTGGAACTGGAAAGTCAGATCTTTGTTGAGTTCAATCTGGATTCAAAAGATTCACTCTGGAACTGGAAAGTCAGATCTTTGTTGAGTTAAATCTGGATTCAAAAGATTCAATCTGGAACTGGAAAGTCAGATCTTTGTTGAGTTCAATCTGGATTCAAAAGATTCAGTCTGGAACTGGAAAGTCAGATCTCTGTTGAGTTCAATCTGGATTCAAAAGATTCAGTCTGGAACTGGAAAGTCAGATCTTTGTTGAGTTCAATCTGGATTCAAAAGATTCAGTCTGGAACTGGAAAGTCAGATCTTTGTTGAGTTCAATCTGGATTCAAAAGATTCAGTCTGGAACTGGAAAGTCAGATCTTTGTTGAGTTCAATCTGGATTCAAAAGATTCAGTCTGGAACTGGAAAGTCAGATCTTTGTTGAGTTCAATCTGGATTCAAAAGATTCAGTCTGGAACTGGAAAGTCAGATCTTTGTTGAGTTCAATCTGGATTCAAAAGATTCAGTCTGGAACTGGAAAGTCAGATCTTTGTTGAGATCTTTGTTGAGCTTGAGGTTTTCAAGATTTCGTCTGGAACTCAGTCAGAAAGTTCATTCTTTGTTGAGATTGTTGCTTCAATCTGGATTCTGGTGAGTAGCTCTATCCGGGTCACAGGGCACCATCTGTTGTAAACCTTTTTCTTCTTAAGTGTAGAAAAACCAGGAGACTTGGGGGTATCTTTTAAGCAGGATTCTTTATTTGTCTGCTTCGTCCAAAATCTTACCCAAGTCTGACTAAAATCAGTATACATTTGAGTTCATATACCTTTTAAGGGGGAGGAGTTACATCAAGGGGGGAGACACTCTGAAACAAAGCATGTAAATGAGCTGAGACATGAGAACAGAACGGTGCAGGACTTCTCGCACTGAGACAAGAACTCCAAGACAAACGGTCTCAGTAATAAAATAGCAGGTGTTCAAACTTGCTCAGCATGAGTCTTCACCCAGTAAAACAACGAGAACAGGAAAAGCCTAGCCTTCTCGTACTGAGACGGGACAGTCAGGAATATCCTGCTGGGAACCCCTACCAATTGCAGAGACTTCCTGGTCTCATCATTTATAAACTCAATATAAAATACTATTGTATTGGAAATCTAAATTAAACATTTAAATAAAATTTGTAATCCTACACCAACATATAACAGTAAGTAAAGGACATGCTATATCAGATATTTGGGAATGTTGGACAATATTTATATATAACAGCAATAGAATAGCTTTACAGTAAACTGTTTTTTTTTTTTTTTTACTATCTTATATTAATGACCGTTAAAGCAAGACTATGTAAACAAAAAAACACAGCCACTGTCCATCATGTTCTATAAGATCATCATGTTTGTAGCATGATCCAGGGGATTACCCATACAGAAATGTAATATCAATATAAGTAAATTACATATATAGCCTAATGTCAGTGCCCATGTATGTCTGCTGCCTATATGAGAATATATGCAAAATTCATATAAAACACATAGACATTTATGAAACAATATAGCAAAAATGGCCGTTTTCATGTAAGTGCCATATATTTTCCCGTATATATGCACATAAATGTTAAATATATGTAGCCTAAGACGCATATATGTACATATGCATGTACTTATTTATTTTTTTGTCAGTTTGTTTGCGTCGTGGCTGTCTAAGCCTCGTATTAGCTTCGTATTTCCTTCTGTTTTTCCGTATTTCTCTCTTTATTCTGTTCTGAACCATCATTTAACTCATAATTACAACTCGGACTGTTGGCCAGACGTGTCTCAAGCCATTATACGGCTGGAACCGCAAATATGGTTGGAACATTGGTTGTTGGTCGTATAGCGAGACACCGCTTCACTGCTGTTCGCCCTGCGATCGACTGCTTTTGTCAGCCTCGTTGCCCGCTGTGAGTTTGTTTATTTGCGTTTGTTTGTTTGCGCAAATACGGTTTGAACATTGGTTGTTGGTCGTAGAGCGAGACACCGCTTCACTGCTGTTCGCCCTGCGATCGACTGCTTTTGTCAGCCTCGTTGCCTGCTGTGAGTTTGAGTCATAAATTAGTATAAATATTAATAGCATCACTGGTTGCATCATTGCTAACTTACTGTCCATCTGTTAAAATGGCGAATATATCAGGTGTATGTTATCTACCTTTTGGTGCAGATGAGAACAAATCTGAATTGCTCGCGGTGCAGTCTGAATTAGAAGCTGTAGAAAAGCAGATCCGTGACCTTCTAGAGAAACAAGCTGAGCTGAGAGACCGGCGTTTAGCTCTTGAAACATCACGCGCTGATGCACACGGATCAGTGATTAACGTTAGTAACCCGCTGACGCTGACCTCGTCTACTCCGTGCGTTTCTCAGCATTGGTCCCGAGCGTCCAGGTCACGATCAGCCATGATTTCATTCACTCCGGCTCCAACACACCACCACGAAGCCTGGGTGGTTCCGCGGAAGCCGCGAGCCAGGACAAGAATCTTTTCGCCCCTCCCGGTTTTCGAGATCTCCACTCAGAACCGCTTCTCCCCTCTTCGCGAAACGGAACGCGATGCTGTGATCATCGGCGATTCCACCGTCCGACACGTCCACGCTACGTTAGGTAAAAGTAAGGTGCACAGTCACTGCTTTCCTGGTGCTCGTGTTCTCGATATCACTGCGCGGGTAACTGAGATCTTGAACGGTGACGAGCGCGTCGGAGCTGTTGTGCTGCACGCGGGAGCTAACGACATTAGGCTGCGACAGACGGAGGTTCTGAAGAAAGACTTCAGGAGCCTTATCGATACGGTACGCAGCACATCGCCTGAAACATCGATTATTGTGTCTGGACCGCTTCCTACGTACCGACGAGGGCATGAAAAGTTCAGTAGATTATTCGCGCTAAATGAATGGTTATTGTCATGGTGCAATGAGCAGAAACTGATTTTTGTAAATAATTGGAATCTGTTTTGGGAGCGACCAAGGCTCTTCCGCGCTGATGGCTTACACCCAAGTAGAATCGGGGCAGATCTTCTGTCGGATAACATCTCCAAGATGTTAAATACCATTTGACTAGTAACCAAAAATCCAAATCACAGTCTCTACTGCACCAATTTAATTGATATTAATACTAGTGTAGAACATTGCATAGAAACTGTGTCTATTCCTCATTTACTAAGATCAAATAATAAATCTACTGCGGGATCTAGAAAAAATCTAATTGTTATTAAAACAAAAAATCTCGCTATTAGTGAACAAAAACAATTTCTAAAGCTAGGTCTTCTAAACATTAGATCGCTCACACCTAAGGCGGTTATTGTAAATGAAATGGTCACAGATAATAATTTCGATGTTCTGTGCCTTACTGAAACCTGGCTTAAACCAAATGATTATTTCGGTCTAAATGAGTCTACTCCGCCAAGATACTGTTATAAGCATGAGCCCCGTTTGATCGGTCGTGGCGGCGGTGTTGCAACAATCTACAGAGATATCCTTAATGTTACTCAGAAAACTCGTCATAGGTTTAATTCGTTTGAAGTGCTTGTGCTAAATGTTACGCTCTTAGATGTAAGAAAAAAATCCCTATTATCTCTAGCATTGGCTACCGTATATAGACCTCCAGGGCCTTACGCCAATTTCCTAAAAGAGTTTGCTGACTTTCTATCAGATCTTTTGGTCAACGTCGATAAAGCATTAATTGTTGGAGATTTTAACATACACGTAGATAATTTAAATGATGTGTTAGGGGCTGCGTTTACAGATTTATTAAACTCCTTCGGGGTCAAGCAAAACGTCACCGGACCAACTCATCGTCTTAATCATACACTCGATTTAATTATATCATACGGAACCGATCCAACCGATATAGATATCATTCCACAAAGTGATGATGTCACTGACCACTACTTTGTAACTTGCATATTACGCACTGCTGTAATATGTCATGCTGCGCCACGTTATCGACCAGGTAGAACAATTCGTCCATCCACCATAGATCATTTCTCAAATAGCTTATCTGATCTGTCTCAGCTGCTGCCTGAACCCAAACAAACAGATGAACTAGAGGAAATGACTAGCACTATGAGCACCATTCTCTCTAGAACATTGGATATTGTTGCACCCATTAGATTAAAAAAGGTCAGAGAAAAAAGTATAGCACCATGGTACAATAATACTACGTATGTTTTAAAGAGAGAAACCCGTAATTTAGAGCGTAAATGGAAAAAAACTAATTTAGAGGTCTTTAGAATCGCGTAGAAAGACAGTATGTCACTTTATAAAAAGGCACTTAAAACGGCCAGGGCTGAGCACCTCAGCAAATTAATAGAAAACAACCGAAATAATCCAAGGTTTTTATTTAATACCGTGGCTAGACTAACAAATAAACAGACGTCGTCTGAACAAAATACCTCGTTACAGTTTAGTAGTAATGATTTCATGAACTTCTTCACCGAGAAAATTGAAAGCATCAGAATCAAAATCGTAAACGTTCGATCTTTGCTCGCGCCTTATAATTCGGCCGCAATTATCACCCCGCAAGAACAATTACAATGCTTTACAACCATAGAACAAAAAGAGTTAAATAAACTTATCACTTCATCTAAAACAACAACATGCTTATTAGATCCTATACCAACTGAACTACTGAAAGAAGTGTTACCTATAGTGGAAGAGCCTCTTCTCAATATTATTAACTCATCTTTATCTTTAGGTCATGTTCCAAGAACGTTCAAGCTGGCAGTTATAAAACCTCTTATTAAGAAACCACAATTAGATCCAAATAACCTAGCAAATTACAGACCCATTTCGAATCTTCCATTTATGTCAAAAATATTAGAAAAAGTTGTGTCCGCTCAACTCGGCTCTTTCTTGCAAGAAAACGACATCTATGAAAAGTTTCAGTCTGGATTCAGGCCACATCATAGCACTGAAACTGCGCTTGTTAGAATCACAAATGATTTACTTTTAGCTTCGGACCAAGGCTGTATCTCAGTACTAATTTTACTTGATCTTAGTGCTGCGTTCGATACTATAGATCACACAATACTCTTAGATCGACTACAAAATTACACTGGTGTTCAAGGACAAGCATTAAGCTGGTTCAGGTCATACTTATCTGACCGCTACCATTTCGTCTACTTAAATGGAGAAAAATCGATTATAACTTCGGCAAACTATGGAGTGCCGCAGGGATCTGTGTTAGGCCCTTTATTATTCTCAATATATATGCTGCCACTTGGTAATATTCTAAGGAAACATGGAATTAGTTTCCATTGTTATGCTGATGACACTCAAATATATATTTCATCACGGCCAGATGAATACGCTAAATTATCCAAATTGACAGATTGTGTTAAAGATATAAAAGATTGGATGACGCGTAATTTTCTTTTATTAAATCCAGACAAGACAGAGGTAATACTTATCGGTTCTAAAAACCGTCCACAAAACCTTTCACAGCACGACTTTAACATAGTAGGATGCCCTGTTACTTTATCCGCTACAGTAAAAGACCTGGGTGTTACATTAGACTGCAACCTGTCTTTTGAAAAGCATATTTCATATGTTACAAAAACTGCCTTTTTCCACCTTAGAAACATTGCTAAGCTACGTAATATGCTATCAGTCTCTGATGCAGAAAAGTTAGTTCATGCATTCATGACCTCGAGACTAGATTACTGTAATGCTTTATTAGCTGGTTGTCCTGCATCTTCAATAAACAAGCTACAGTTAGTCCAAAATGCAGCCGCTAGAGTTCTTACTAGATCAAGAAAATATGATCATATAACACCGATTTTATCATCACTTCATTGGTTACCTATAAAGTTCCGTATTAAATACAAGGTATTGCTTTTGACTTATAAAGCTCTAAATGGTTTAGCTCCAGTCTATTTAACGGATCTTCTATCGCCTTACAATCCATCGCGCTCTTTAAGATTAGTGATCGACCGATGTATCGGTTTACCGATATTTTTCCCGATATTTAAGCATTTTCCCATAATCGGGTATCGGTTTTGTAATATCGGATTTTCCGATAAACGGCGCCATCTTGTGGCCGTTTTGAGAATTCCGCCATTGCAGCCCGCGTCAGAGGAGATCAGTCAACAACAACTCTGTGCACACGTAAAGTATATGTTCTACTTGCTTTGCTTTAATTATTCAACTTTATTTAACATAACAGGCATGCAGAAATGATGTTTGAGACATAAATGCCTGATATAGTTTATGCAGCTTGGTTCTAAAAAATTGAGACGAACTCATGGAGTCACGTTGCGTAATCCGTCATGTCGTGCCCCAATAAAGACGTAACTTTACATGGATTAAATAAAACAGACATGAATGAGTGCATGTTGAAAATAAAAGCGCTGAATTTAATTGTTTATCTGTTGTATTTGCTCACCATTAGTCTCGAAAAAAAGTTCGTTCATATTGCTGAGCACTCACTGGGTTGATGAGAATGCTCAAGCACGGCCACTGAATGAAACTTTTGACAAGATTATCTTGTTTAAACACCCTAGATTATATTATCATTTACTACATAGCAATTATTTCGCTAATACACATCTAAATATACCGCTTTGTGGAAATTAATTATTTATTATCTGCACGCGCGATCGCGGTTGAGTAGCCTATACATGGATTTCTCGGCGACGTCATCACTGCTTGCGCACGCAGCCAGGGGGCAAAAGACCCACGGTCTTCGTACCGGAGTAAAGGGTTTCTGATGGCAGAAACATTTTGATAGACGTACCCTGCCATGCATTTGCAGTTAGCCGTAAGGATGTAACCAAGGCCCTTATGGACTATGGCGGGCCGGAAGGTCCAAAAATAGGACTAATGATTTGTCGTAGGAAGTCACTATACTATAGCCACTAGCTACTGACTTTCCCACTGATAGGCCAGCGGTGGATCTGTATACGTACTCTCCTCACACAGCGGGCGACCCATTCTCCTCAGCGAGCGACTCACTCTCCTCACACAGCGAGCAACTCACTTTCCTCAGCGAGCGACTCACTCTCCTCACACAGCGGGCGACTCACTTTCCTCAGCGAGCGACTCACACAGCGAGCAACTCACTTTCCTCAGCGAGCGACTCACTCTCCTCACACAGCGGGCGACTCACTTTCCTCAGCGAGCGACTCACACAGCGAGCAACTCACTTTCCTCAGCGAGCGACTCACTCTCCTCACACAGCGGGCGACTCACTTTCCTCAGCGAGCGACTCACACAGCGGGCGACTCACTTTCCTCAGCGAGCGACTCACTCTCCTCACACAGCGAGCAACTCACTTTCCTCAGCGAGCGACTCACTCTCCTCACACAGCGGGCGACCCATTCTCCTCAGCGAGCGACTCACTCTCCTCACACAGCGGGCGACCCATTCTCCTCAGCGAGCGACTCGCTCTCCTCACACAGCGGGCGACTCACTTTCCTCAGCGAGCGACTCACACAGCGAGCAACTCACTTTCCTCAGCGAGCGACTCACTCTCCTCACACAACGGGCGACCCATTCTCCTCAGCGAGCGACTCACTTTCCTCAGCTGGCGACTCACTCATGTAGGCTGCGTTAGCGCAGCTACCAGTAAAATAATGCCAAAAGTTTTTGAAACAAAAAAGCCTGTTGAATTGCACTACTTGGAAAAAAAATAAATGCATTGCATAAACCATGCTTGCATTGTATTTTTAGGGCTTGCATTTTTATGGGCTGAAATTCAATATGGTTGAATATTTAAACTGAATATTTCACTTCAAAACATTTCAAACACATTTTCATTAATCAAAATTCAATAACCCATATTCACCTTTCATATTTCACTTCCAAAATATTCAAACTGATTAAAAATACAACCTATAATATTCAACAGGCAATTTTCGGTCCATTTTATTTCGCTTAGCAAATTTGCTTCCACAAATTCAGTGGTTCAAATTCAACAGTAAATTCAACGTTGACATCCAGGAACTGCAGGAAAAGCAGTAGATTACCGAGCATAATCTCCATCTGCTAGTCGACCTCACCAGCAGGGGGTGCAAGCGCGTGTTGTTGACAAAGACCAGAGCAACAGTTAGAGCAAGCCATTCATTCATAAAAACTAATTTACAGCAATGTAAGTGTATTTGTGATTATTATGACAGCTGTGTTTTGTTAAATTCAGTGTCTTCACGGTTACCTTTCCTGTGTAGCCTACATGCATCTTTCTCTACCGTGAATGAGATAATGTTTTTTCCCCTGATGCGGATGTACAGATAGGCTACAATGTTACATTTGAGGTAGACATATATTTATTTTGGTTGTTTAGTGTTTAATGTGATATTTACAAAAACATAATGGTGTATGTAACTATGAAACGTGTTTTACCTATTTTGATACCAATGTGAATCAGCAAAAATGGAAATGTCACTTTTTCAGAATATTCTATTTGAAAGATAATTGATAAAATCCACAGAAGCTTTACAGTGTTTATTTTAAAGTGGTTAAACAATGTTTTTTATGCTTGTTTTGGATATATATATTTTTTTATAAATGCCACCTCTAATGCAGATTCTGTTTTCTCTGCAGTGGGAAATTTATATTTTTGTTGATACTAGTCAATTTAATTGGTAAAAGCCATATATAGTGACTTAAAATGTATAGAATTTGACATGAAAGATGACAGTTAGGGGGAAATTGCCTTAAATGTAAAAAAAAAAAAAAAAAAAAATCCAATTAGAATCAATTTAAGATTATTGGTTCAGATTAAATGACTTTTACAACACAAAAATTGAACACTTTACTGTTAGTTATTGCACCACCACAGTATTTTAAATTGGTAGAGATTTTATTATAATATTAGGTCAACGCAGCCTACATGAGTGAGTCGCTCGCTGAGGAGAGTGAGTCGCCCGCTGTGTGAGGAGAGTGAGTCGCTCGCTGAGGAGAATGGGTCGCCCGTTGTGTGAGGAGAGTGAGTCGCTCGCTGAGGAAAGTGAGTCGCCCGCTGTGTGAGGAGAGTGAGTCGCTCGCTGAGGAGAATGGGTCGCCCGTTGTGTGAGGAGAGTGAGTCGCCCGCTGTGTGAGGAGAGTGAGTCGCTCGCTGAGGAAAGTGAGTTGCTCGCTGTGTGAGTCGCTCGCTGAGGAAAGTGAGTCGCCCGCTGTGTGAGGAGAGTGAGTCGCTCGCTGAGGAGAGTGAGTCGCTCGCTGAGGAGAATGGGTCGCCCGCTGTGTGAGGAGAGTGAGTCGCTCGCTGAGGAGAATGGGTCGCCCGCTGTGTGAGGAGAGTGAGTCGCTCGCTGAGGAAAGTGAGTTGCTCGCTGTGTGAGTCGCTCGCTGAGGAAAGTGAGTCGCCCGCTGTGTGAGGAGAGTGAGTCGCTCGCTGAGGAGAATGGGTCGCCCGCTGTGTGAGGAGAGTACGTATACAGATCCACCGCTGGCCTATCAGTGGGAAAGTCAGTAGCTAGTGGCTATAGTATAGTGACTTCCTACGACAAATCATTAATCCTATTTTTGGACCTTCCGGCCCGCCATAATGGACATACACCCAGGCATCATAAGGCTTGGCTTTAATGCCTTGCTTTTGACTAGGGAGCACATCTGACCTCAACACGCAAAAATCCGGTGCAGCATACAAGTAGGCCTATTTGACGAGCTGCACATGACCACATAGCACGTAGTTGTATGCATCAAGGGATTTGTACGCTCTAATCATTTCTCTTGTATACACACTTAGGTGTCTGAATTAGATAATTATATATATATCAGGCCATATTGCTGGCCACTTCTTGTCATCCACAATCCAAAGATCGTCAGGTATTGCGTAGGGATCCGGCAAGATCTCACCATTGCTGAGAGTAAGTTTTTAAATATAATCGCCACGGTCGGAGGTACTACTTCCCACATAATCTATCGTCAAATCTTTGATTTACAGTAAAGTAACGTTATATGTGTGCAGTCATGATATGTTGCAGGTCGTAAAGTAACGTAAACAAGGATAACTTATATAAAAGCAAATTCGGGCTCTATAGAGGCTATTACATACATGCATCACAGTATGTCCGGATTTTGATTCGTAAACAGTTGGACGTTTTACATAATGTTATATTAATATGAAACACAAACAAACAGACCCAACTCGGAAATTGCAGTTTATTATTGAGTCAACAAGAAATTACAAACAATGCGAAATCTACGTTAATTACAATGTTCTTTTACAGAACTCGGCATAACAGATAGCGGTTTTTTGCCCCCTGGATGCGCGCGCATCCGGTATTGTTTGTATACAAGAAACCCGTGTATATATAGTTCTGTGAAAATGCATAGATAAACAGCACTTTGTCAGAAAGCATTTCATGATCTAGACCTACAAAAATATTATTAATAATTAATAACATACTAGTTGGAAAATGCAATGATGTATATGCTGTTTTGTTTGTTACTTTCCTGACAATGTTATATTCTAGCTAATATTATTCAGTCAATTAATATTACCCAGTGAATTATTCCTCACTCTTAGTTTAAACCTATTAAACGGCACATAAACCTTCTAAAACTGTTTAAAATGAATTACATTTCTGCAAAGGTGATATGACTCCCCTGTCAATTATTTTCTCCATATGAAAACATTAGACTTTTAACATTTATTTTGCCTATTGTTAACATTGTTGCTGCTGATGCTTATAAATTATATGTATAATTTAGATATAAATTATATAATGTAATAATATAAATGTTTTTATTGTAATTTGTGATTTATGAAAGCAAACGAAGCAGGCTTACAGGGCAGAATGCTGAAAGACTCTGTTTTCTACACTACAACCTAGTTCTGCTTAACTGGGAGTATTAAGTTACACTACTAAAATAGCTACTAAAATTCATGTAATTTAGATTTTTCCCCCCAGTATGTTAGAATAATTTTTGTGCTTTATTTTTTACCTCATCAAAGCTTTTATTTTTAAACAAAGGCACTTTATTTTTTGGACTCAGACCCCTCTATTTATTTGTGTATAAATATAAAGTTTTTTTATTTATATATTATATAGGAGGGAGTGATTATATTATATTATATATTATTATATTATATATTATATATATATATATATATATATATATATATATTATATATTATATAGGAGGGAGGCAGTGATTGTTTTAAATAAAATGGTTTGTTCAGTTCATTTGTGTTGTAATAATTCTGTCAAAAACAGAAGTATAACAGTAAATAAATATCGGTTCTTCATATCGGTTATAGGGCACATAAACATGCAAATAATCGGTATCGGTATCGGTTATAAAAAATCAATATCGGTCGATCACTATTTAAGATCACTAAATTCGAGGCTTCTGGTCATTCCTAGGATATCCAGATCCACCAAAGGAGGCAGAGCATTTTCACATTTAGCTCCGAAGCTCTGGAATAGCCTTCCTGATATTGTTCGTAGCTCAGACTCGCTCTCCCAGTTTAAAACTAGACTGAAGACGCATCTATTTAGCCAGGCATTCATATAAATTTTTTATCTTACTGTAAATTCGGCCTCTAGTTCATAAACGCCAGAGGAGAACTGGCCCCCGACTGAGCCTGGGTTCTCCCAAGGTTTTTTTTCTCCATTGGGTCATCTGATGGAGTGTTAGGACACCATTAGGTCACTGGATGGAGTTTTTCGGTTCCTTGCCACTGTTGCCTTTGGCTTGCTCAGTTGGGGATATTCAAATTAATTAACCAATCATACCATTGATCAGCTCTACCAAACTTGGATGTCTTTTTTCCAGTAATAAACAAACATTGTTAAGTTGTTTTGATTGATACTGTGAAGCAGCTTTGATACAATCTGTATTGTGAAAAGCGCTATATAAATATATTTGACTTGACTTGACTTGACTTATTTCAATGCATCAGTATCACATGCATTTATGTTTACATACATTTATTAAATATGTGGGAAACAAATATGTATGTCACATATTTATACTTAATGTTGTCCATATATGTGAGAAATACTATACTCTGTAATAAATGCAGATATATGGAATCATATATACAGTAGATTAACTCAAATATTTTCCTCACATGTTTGGACACATAAATGTTCATGTTGCAGACATAGGCTATATTGTGTTCTCAGATAAGTCAAATATATGTATAGATATATGTCATGCTATTTAAAATATAACATATATGGCCATACATTACATTTTTGTATGGGTAAAAAGTACAAAATATATTTCAGGCCTAGTGGAGTTGGTAACTAATAATAGTAATAAATGTGTAAAGTTGCATAAAATGGAAATACTCAATAAAGCAAGAAAAAACGACCTCAAATGTTTATTTAAAGCAACACTATGTCGTTTTTGCGGTTTTTGCTCTCGGGGTCCCCCTACAGTTGGCAAACAGTATTGTCTTCTACTACTGTCGTAAAATCTGTCATGGTTACACCAGGCGATACACGTGGGCATTTGTTGACAAGCCGATACTGTCTTGAGTTCTCGCGGGCAGACTGCCAGCGTTGCGTGTGAAATGTCTTCATCCCAGGTACATTGGCATATATTTCAGCATGTCATATGAATATAATTTCATGGGTTTTGTTTTTTTCAAACGTCAAAAGATCGCGTAGCTCACGTTTACAAGACAGCGTCATTATAGTAGCCTATTGTCTACTGTTTTACATAACGGATATGCTAATTCAATTCAATGTTTGTGTGGTAGGTAATAGCCATATATTGTCAATATTATATCAAGCTACCATAGATGAATCTGCAAATTTGACAATCGATTTGCATTATAGCCAGAGGCAAGACACTTTCACCAGAAAAATAAATACACAAACATGATTATCAGCCTGCAGACATTAGGATAGTTATCCTGAAAGATTATTTATTATAACCATCGTAAACTAGCATGTTAGTGTAGCTACCAGATTGATAATTCGCTACTCTACTAGCATTACTTGATTCGTAAAGATAAATGGAGGACCATTCCGTAACATGGCCAGGCCATGTTATTCAGCCTTTTACATTTCGCGCGATAGTCAGCTCCCTGACTCCCTGATTTATTTATAAATGTATAAACACTTTACAGATGACTGACTGCTGCGCTTGTGACAGGGTGCATGTTACAAGAACGAGCAGAGAGAGAGAGAGAGCCGGTCGCGCGCGCGCACTCTCACCGTCTTCAAACTGTCTTGCTCTCCCTCCAATAGTGATCCTCGTCCGGTCTTTTAATTTGTCACTCTCCCTTTTTCTTCTTTTAGTCTCCTCTGACAAAACCTTTGCCTTCTTCCTTTTAGTTGTTGCTTCGGTCATGTCATGACAACAACATACAGACGGGTATCAAACGCTAGTTGGGCTCTCACGTCAGAATCTGAGGAAGTGGGGGAAGTGACGTATGCCGTAAAGCAGTCGAATTTTGTAGTTTTTTTTGTGCTCGGGTTCCTACCCGAAACCCGAAGTTACATAGTGCCAGTAAAAGCGATACAGACACTGTCAGGCTATGGCAGATGCGTCATTCAACCTAAGTCGATGTACCATCACAAGGGTCTTGGAAATATATAATGAAGGTTGAAAAACTACATAGTGTTACTTTAAGTAAGGAGACTCTCATATGTCCTGACTACAACAACAAACATTCTCAAATGATCATGTTCTCAACATTCTCAAACTGCTGAGGTGTTGTGACTGCAGTCTGGACAACAGAAGATGGAGGCTGAGGCCTGCACTGTAAAAAAAATCCGTAAAAATACGGTACAATGTACCATATAAATTTGAAGGTTTTTTTCCGTATTTGTCTTTTACAGGTCTTTTACCCGTATTTTGAATTACGCCACGCGTTGCATTCTGGGAACTAGAACCTGGCGGCGCGAAAAGTTTAAGATGCAACCGCCATTACACACGCAGATGACCGCGGCCAAAGTTGCTTTTTAAAGTCGGATTTCGGGTGTGTGGAAGCCATTCTGACACTTCTGTGGTAAAACCCGAAAATTATGTTTAGCTAAATGTCAAATAAGCTGTTAACGTAACGTTGTTTAGTTGCCATCTGGCTGGCATGTTAGGCAAATGAATGTCGGAGCCGGTGCGTTTATCATTTTATGCATATCGTCACACATTGAAATATTTAGTTCACACTCGCGGAGGTTCCCTGATTGTATGTGTGTTATAGTGTCCTCGTTGTTATTGGTTTATTTTAGCTTTTATTTGTCGGTGATGCGGTTTATTTCTTGCCGAGCGCATCCGTTAACCAGTTGTGATAAAGTGCAGTAACTTACTGACGTTAGTGTTTTTGGAGCAATTGAATGCCTTCAAACAAAAGCTACCCGAGGAATCGTCAAGAAAAGTAAAGGCCATTTAAGACGTGCTTGATTTAAAAGGCATGAATATACAACGTGAAGAGACTGTGTGTGAAGATGCAGTAACCGTTACAGCTGGATCAAGGAAAACACCACCACCACCACCTTTTCTGCCAAATGAGGTAAGTTAACGTTATGTTTACGTTAGACTTCTTGTTTTTGTTTTAGACGACACACAGACATTATACACACACACACATATGACTTTAAACCTCAAATAATGACCTTGAAAGATTAATTTACATAGTAACATGACTGCTATTATCTAACTACACTTCTGCCTGTAACGTTTACGTTAGTCATTCTTTACCAGATCCCTCCTCATTAGTTTGTTTCATAGTGTTTCTGTTGTTTTCTTATCTATTGACAGGACTTTGCTGCTGTAGTTTGCATCCCAAGTACCACCTGCATGCTCCTTATGGGTTTGTATCTTGTTTTATTAGCATTTTTTTTTATTAATCATTATGAGTGTTCAATACTGGCAACACACATTTAAATTTAAAGTCTGAGGAAAAATGTTGATAGAAAAAGTTGGTTGCTGAATACCCCCTTCAAAGATATTTATGCTTAACGTTACATGGTCAGTAGAAATACAAATTGTATAGGTTAGATTTAAACAACTATGTTTAAAGCGGTGTTCTGAAGTGATCGTGTAATGGTTTTCATTTTGTAATATCTTTTTTTGTTTAAGGTGGTGGACATTCAGGATTGCTGTCATTCAAGAAGTTATTATTGACCACATCTCCTACCCCTATGAGGCAGTGAGCTACAAAATACCTGAAGAAAATGGCACTTATCCTGGAGTTCATATAAAGGTAAGCAACACATTTTTTATTAAATTATTTATAGAGCATGTTATTGTGTTTCTGTTTTAGTTGAAAATAATGAAACATATTATAATGTATAGTTGAGCAGACAAGCTAACATGACATGCAATTGACCCTTCGCTAAGCCCCGCCTGACAAGCTTTCGTGCCTGGCACGTCTATCACAGTGTGTATGCACCGGTGTCAGACATTCCCAATGAGATGATTAGTAATTTTTGGCGAACATGTGAAATATCTGAGAGAGCAAGACAAAAGGACTGCAGTGTGCATTCGAGGGATATATCCACGACATAATATGCAACCGATTAGAGAGTAATTTAATAAAAATTGAAGCTAAAGCCTATAGTCCCAGCGCGAGCAGCAGCGCCTCATACGCTGACCATTCACATGGGAAACACACAAATTGAGGAACAGCTATGTTCGAGCACAGCAGGGTAAGTGAAATGTGAAAATAATTGAATAATTATAAATCAAACAGCTTATCCATAAATCTTGTGGAATAACACTAACACCGGGAGAGTCGCGATTGGGTTAAAGTTACTCAGTCAGGGGTAGTAGGCCGTCGATTAACAAAATGCTGAAATATATTTTAAAGTATGTCAGTGAGCCTTAATCGTCTTATTTTACGTTAAAATATATGCATTATGAACAAAGAACCGTCATTATTTCCAAGCAATAGGTGTTTTTGTTAATCCTATCGACATTTAGTTGTGAATGGGGTCTCCCACACTGCTGAATCCACGCTGTGGATGCCACCATGTTTGTGTCGTTGCAATAGTAATCCTGCTCAGTACGAGAGGAACCGCAGGTTCAGACATTTGGTGCGTGTGCTTGGCTGAGGAGCCACTGGTGTGAAGCGACCACCTGCGGGATTATGACTGAACGCCTCTAAGTCAGAATTCCGCCTAGAAGGAACGATACCGCAGCGCCGCGGGACTTTGATTGGCCCCGGATAGCCGGCCCTCGGGCCTGATTCTACCGTTAAAAACTGCCAGGTCCCTATCACCGCTCAGCTGCGGTAATGTTTAGGTTTACCATGTGGGGAATCCCTCACCTAACACAGCCCAGGCTTGTCTCTTCCTTGATTAGTGCATCAGAAGGCACAACTAGCTACCATCCAGCATTTTGGCAACGCAAAGTAATAAACTCATAGTAACAGTATATCACTTGGTTGCTGGTTGGCGGGCAGTGGAAAATAACGTCTGTTTTGCCATCCAGGGAGCGTTTTCCTTGGAATGTGATGTCAGGTGAAAACTATGAATTTCCAGCCTGTTTGCCCGCAAGGATCACTCCTTGGTGATAGACAGGGATCGGCACTTCCTCATCAAACAGATCCAGGATAATCTACCTGATGAACATCTACATCCAGCCCCGAACCATCTACCTGTGTCGGCTCGGAGAGAGCAACGACGACCTGGAGGGACAGCTGGGCCGTGATGCAGGCCTCTCGCCGTGAGACAGACAGGTACGGTTAGGCCATCCTTAAAAATATTCTTGTTTGCCGTAACCCGACCGACCCTGTCAATTTAGGACCGACCCAGTTATTATTATTTTTTCCCTTTTAGTCCGACCGACTTGCTGGTTGTAACTTGCGTTAAGACTGACCGATTTTTTTTTTACTCTTCAAACAACTAATACAAATAAAATAAAATAATATTAATTATATTTTAGTTAGTATTGTGAAAGTTGCTTATGCCTACATACAAACGTAGGCTACGTTCTTTCTTTTAAATAAAAACCCGTGCGGCGTCATCGTCATCTATGATTGTTTACACCATTGGTTTACGCATGTCACACTATGGCTTGTACATTCGCTTCGTTTCATTCACTGTTCGCGCTTGGTAATGATTAGGGATGAGTACCGAAACCCGGTATTAAACGGGCCCCGGGGCTGAATTTCAGCCATTTCTGTATATGATAATATTAAACCATTTGTCTGTGATGCAATTTTGCTATTCGCAGTCCAGAAGAGAGAAAGAGCGATCTCTCACGCGGAGCCACAGCGCGCACAACACACAGCCCTGCTTAATGACTGACAATGAGGACAGAACTAAACATTCAAACGTGGTTACACTTTAGATCTGGGATATTATTCTAATTTTATTTTAGATTTCGGCTTTCAAAGATTAGAAAAAAAAAGATATTAGAGATGAAACCATTACAACTCATTCTGTCTAGCGCAACTTCCTCCCCTTCACAGCGATGCGCTGTCATTTCTTCCTAAAACCCAAACGTACCGTCAGAATCAGCACGATCGGGGATTGTTGTAAAATGCAGTCTCTACTGTTGCTAAATTGTGGACGCGTTTAATCATTAAAAGAGCTATTATAAGCACAATAATCTGCGCAAGAGACGCTGTTCACAAGGCCACGCGCGCTCCGAAATGGACTGCAACGAGACAAGAAAAGTATACTTAACTTTGGGGTTCATGTGCGCATCTAAACTATCAAATATACATAAAATATAAAAATGACCAGCTCTGAGATTCACTGAAACACAGTTTATGTCTTAAATGGACGTAAATAGTTGGGAGAAAATGATGGTGCATCAGTCACCTATTAGATCTGCACTCGTCTTAACCCTCTGGGGTCTGAGGTGTTTTTGGGCCCTGTAGGCGTTCTGACATGCTCTGACATTTGTGCTTATTTCTGTTGCTTATGACATTTTCATATCTAAAGTCTGATTACACTGTATTTAGCACAAACTCTGCTACAATAATATGTCAGCAGCATGTATGTAAAAGTTTGTAGTTTTGAGATAATGACGTTTATGCGTGGTCTGTGAAAAAATAAATAAAAAATTGTCACTGAAATAAGGTCATGAAACCAATACTAATTATTTCTTCACAATACTTTAGACAATTGTATCACGTAGCCTAGAATATTTGCTCCAAAACTATGTGAAAATCATCCTGCCTACTCATTCAGATAAAACAATAAACTGATTTAAAATTTGCAAGACATGTTTTGTGTGAGAAAGCTGTATGCGAGGAGGCGTAAACCACCCATTAATATATAGTTTTTCACACCTGAGAAAGACAAAGACCCTCCCCTAATGGCCCTATCAGGCCCTATCATTATGAGGAGCCTTGCACAAAGAATGAGGAGAGCCTTAAAAAAGAATGGCTTTTTGATTGTTTGGATTTATTTACAACACAACATAATCCAAAGATACACAACAAATGACAAAAAAGCACATTACTGAACACACTTACTGAGACTTGAACAGTCACACACCTTTGTGCCATTCCTGAAACATAGTACCTGTCATTTCCAAGGTGTTTGATTTTTGATTTTACCATGTTCATGTACAGAGTCTCATGTGAATGTTGAAGTCAGCAGGACTCATCCGTGGGGCATCTGGTCCCTGTAAAAAAAACAAAAAACCAACAACTGTGAACATGCTGATATCAAGAGAAACTATATGGCTGCACGACTTTGGGCATACACTGTAGATTTTTCTGGTTAAAATTACGATTTAATTATATATATATATATTAGGGGTGTAACGATACACGTATTCGTATTGAACCGTTCGGTACGAGGCTTTCGGTTCGGTTTTCGGTACGCATTTTCAAACCGAACGGTTCGTTGGACCATTTTTCCTGCCGAACATAATTTCGTTATTTCAAATGTAGGCGCGTTGCGCGTGGCAAGCGCACTCGAGATGCTGGCGCGACCACAACATTGCCCAACATCAAATGGCAAATGTAATGTAAGCGGAACGAAACTGAGCTACTCGTTATTATGTGGTTGACGGACTGTTTATCAGTTTGGACCAATGCAGCGCGAGCCGATCTTGATTAAGCAGCACTGTTACTACTACACAGCGCTGAGACATCCAGTAAAGAAAGCATTTGAATTCGCTATTGAAGTAATAACATCGCTGCGAGATCTAGTGAGAAACATTCACATTTCTCCGTTATTAACGGATCAAACAGCGCTGACGTGGAAACCAGGAAGAAACATTGTGCCATGAATGAACTATCCAGTGTCCACAGATCAGCAACATTCACCATGGATTTACTGTAGTTACACGAACTGTAACCATGGAAGTTTGGCAGGAATAGTAGGCTATAATGCCTTCAAGTAACATTACGTCGGTTTTATTTTGACATTATGAATACAATTGCTGCCCCCAAATGTTAATCTGAACTAAAATAAACCTTTGTTTATAACTACTACAATATATAACAAGGAGCTGTTTTGTTTTATATGCTCCTAAGAAAAGTCAAGTATAGCTCCATCATTGCTCAAAGTAAAACAAATATCACACTTTATGATGTTAGTTTTAAAAAATATATAATGAAAAAAAAATTAAATCAAGGAAATTTATCTGGCATTTCTTTATTTTTGCTGTATTGAAAACGTACCGAACCGTACCGAACCGAACCGTGACACAAGTGTATCGTATCGAACCGAACCGTGAATTTTGTGAACCGTTACACCCCTAATATATATATATATATCTATCTCAGGGCTCGACATAAGCAATGGCCCGATGGCCCGGGGCCAGTAAAAGAGTATGTCGGGCTAGTTGATTGGCCAGTCACTGGCCATCAGCAAAACAAACAGCAAACGTCATACACAGTGGCGCGAAGAGTGTCAATGTTACTTCAGGTTATTTATAACGTGTTAAAATGTCAAAGAACTACGAGGCTGATACGAGAAAGAGGACATTCCTAGTAGGGCTGGGCGGTAAATCGAGTTTGTAGGCTAACTTACAGTATATCGATTTTTTTTTAACGATATGGAATGAGGCAATACCGTTTATATCGATACAGTAGTTTGATACGATCGAGCACATCTGAAAAATAGCGGAGTACGCAGTGTGAGCTCCTGCAGTGAAAGAACATAGTACAATTTGTCCTAAACATGACACAAGCTTATATTAAGCGCTTCAAAATAACTGGTAAGATATAGTTAACAAGTTTAAAGCAGTTTGCCCTGCAGATGCTCTGTCAGATACTGTTGCTGACTGACAGATAAATAGCCTACTTGCGCTGTTTAATGCGTTTGAGACGTGGTGCTTTCCTCAGTGCTTAACTTACATTTCACATGTATATTCTCCATCTGTAAATGTTAGAAAGTCAAACAAATATGTCCATTTCACTGTCAGGAGAGGACGAGCAGCTGCAAGTGAATCTCCGCTAATATTCAAGCTTCCGTGAACGAGCGCCGCCGCGAGCACGCGCGCCTAACAGACGAGCACAATAGAATAGCGCAATAATTCTTACTAAAATATACATATTGCTAAAATATTTGTTGTTGGAGAGAATAAATGTGCCATATGTGGAATTTTAAACCTACAAGTATGTTTTTATGAAAGTGAGCATTATAATGGGGTAATCAAATGCAGGCTAATATAATTAGTTTGTGCTTTTGTTTTTATTTTAATTTTTAGTTTAGCCTTTAGTCATTTTAAAAACAAAAGCATTATTTTTGTTTTTAGATTGTAATGTTACAATGTTAGAATGTAATATGATTTTAACCACCTTTTTGCACATAATATATTGCATAGCCTACATTACATTCCCTATATTTGTTTCCATATCCTTCAATATCAATATTGTTTGGATATCATTGAGCAGGATGTGAAATAATTTTTTAAAAAATAAATACAGATTTTCTTTATCCAAATAGAAAAACGTAGAAAGTACCGAGATATGTATCGTATATAGCCTACCCATTTAACCAAAAAATACAGAGATATGAATTTTTGGCTACATCACCCAGTCCTAATTCCTAGTGTCATGGAAAACACAGTACACCTGGGTGGAGAAAGGCGATGAGGGCATGTGTTTCGTTTGCCGGAAATTTCCAACAAAAGCCGACCAAAATGCAAATGCATAACCGGCCTGCCGACGGGCTATCTAAAGTGTAATCAAATTCCCCCCTAAACTTCTGCCTAGCCCCCCTAAAAATGTGTGATTAAGTGTAAGCTACACAAATTCGTGTTCGCTTCAGTCTTGTTATAATCAGATTCAGCGCGTTCTTCATTTTTTCTTCATTGACAGTTTTTTAGGTCATAAATGTTAAACGAATGACAAAAATAATCAGGCAACCTAATATACTTTTGTCTAATTTCGACATTTTGAAGTGAAAATATAGCCTATGTAACGTTACTCATCACTCATGTAATGTAATAATTAGTTTACGGTCGTTGTGAGGGGACAAGAAAAATTAATCCTAATGTATACAATAAATACAGTTTAATGGAAAAGTGCTTTTCCTTCTATTTCTTTCAGGGCCATTAAAAATATAGAAGGGGCCAGTAAAACTCTGATCTACTGGCCCTGGGGGCCAGTGGGGATTTTTTTTTTATGTTGAGCCCTGTATATATATATATATATATATATATATATATATATATATATATAATATATATAATATATATATACACACACACTACACACACACACACACACACACACACACACACACACACACACACAGTGCCTAGAATAAGTGAACACACCCATGCTAAAGTGACTAAAAAGAGGAATAAAAAACATTAATGCCTTAATTAAAAAAAGAGGAAAACTCCAACCATTAGGGACACCAATTTTCTTTGTGAATGAATAATGTATCGCAAATAAATAAATGTTCTTCCTTAAAATACAGGTTGCATAAGTCAGGACACCCCTATGTTAAATTCCCATAGAGGCAGGCAGATTTTTATTTTTAAAGGCCAGTTATTTCATGGATCCAGGATACTATGCATCCTGATAAAGTTCTCTTGGCCTTTGGAATTAAAATATCCCACATCATCACACACCCTTCACCACACCTGGAGATTGGCTTGGTTTTATTTCAGTTAGCCTAATAGCTGGTTTGATTTGCATTGAGAGATGATCTTATGGAAACTACCCCATGCCAATCTCTAGGTATGGTGAAGGGTGTGTGATGATGTGGGATATTTTAATTCCAAATAATAATAACAATAGCCTAGCATGCGGCCTATAAATCGTTAAAAAAGAACACTTCAGTACATACATTAGAGAAAAATATATGGATAGGCCTATGGGTAACACTTTACTTGAAGGGGTGTGCATAAGACTAACATGACACCGTCATAATCATGACATGACACATGTTATGAATATGAAGGAAGTTTTATGCATGTTTGTGGCAACTGTCATTAAGTGTCATTCGCTCAATTATGACATTTTTAATGCAAATATGACATTGTTTGAGATGTCTTTGTTATGACACCTTGACATAAACAATACATCATAACCTGTCAGTGTCTTTGTCATGACAACTTGACATTACTAAGACAACACAACCTGTCATAAACATGACATTGCAGATTAATTATCAAACTTAAGAAACCACTTAGCTTTATTGGTTAACATTACATTAAACTGTCAGGTGGTTGGTTTTGACATTGGCTGTCATGAAGCCATTATAACTTTTTAATGACAAATTCAATTTGTTCCACTGTAGTTGAGGTCACGAAAAATATTCATGACACACTTATAATGGCCTCATGACAGCCAATGTCAAAACCAACCACATGACAGTTACTTAATTTAATGTCAAGTTGTCACGACAAAGACGCTGACAGGTTATGATGTTATGATTTATGTCAAGATGTCATAACAAAGACATCTTAAACAATGTCATATTTGCATTCAAAATGTCATTATTGAGCGAAAGACACTTAATGACAGTTGTCAGTTGTCATAAACATGCATAAACCCTACTTCATATTCATGACATGTGTCATGTCATGGTTATGAAGGTGTCATGTCAGACTTATGCACACCCCTTCAAGTAAAGAGTTACCGGCCTATGTTACTTCAAATGTTTCCATTCGTTACAAACACAGTATTTAACAGTAAACATGGTTCTAAACATAATAATTCACCATATTAGAGTAAACGCTGATACTACTAGCCTAACATTACTTCTATATCATGCTGTGTTTTATTATCAAACATAAAAACATCCTCGTGTCGTACATGTATATACATTTCGCATTGAAAGGTAGCCTGCCTGTCTATAGTTCATATTTCAACATTTTTCCGTCGATTTCATAAATTTTAGTCTAGCAACAGTTCAACTGCAATGTTAAGTTTATGCAACAATAACACTAACTAATATAATTCATAATACATTTCTTACCTTAAATCTTTCTTGTCTTCTCGCGTTCTTCTTCTTCTGAGGTAAATCCAATGTAAGCTCACAGCATGTCTTCCAAACTCGATGAAAAGCAGAAGACTGGTGAAGTTTGGTGCTTTGTTTTTGAGGTAATGAGCGCGTTCGCATTCCTTCACGTGGAGATTTGCATATCAATCTCTTTTGCGCGTGTGGGCGTGGTCAAATTAAAAATAATGAGCAAGCGTTTGAGAAATTGGACATCTTGTTGGTTTTATTCAAATTACTTAAACAGAGAAAATTTGTTTTCGTTTTGAATCAGATCATTTAAAAGTACAAACTTAAATGATTATAAAGATGTATAGCTCATGCCTGGGTGAATAGTATTCGCTGAGTTTTGTTTGTTTATAGACGTGCTCAAGAAAAAAAAGTTCACCGAGACGGAGAGGCAGAAACCAACACCCTGTTTATTTTCTTTATTTTACAAAAGCACAATGTTGTGTTTTGATTGTAAGTGGACACATACAAAAGTAGACGTATCACAGATCATTTTTTCATATTTATTTTTTCTGTATGGCCATAAATGACGGAGTAATTTAAGTCTATTGTGCTACTATGTGAAGAAAATCCAGCAAAACGCGCCGGCGCGTTTTCAGACCCCAGAGGGTTAAAGGGGCAACGTCTAATAAACCTGCTGACGATTGAGCCATTAATGCGAATCAAACAACAAAAGGCAGAGAAAATCACTCACAGCTCTTGAATGAATAACTTAAAGGGATCATGAACTAGCTTTTTAAAAAATGTTATTCTTTTTTAATATATTTAAAAATTCCAGTCTTCAGTGTCACATGATCCTTCAGAAATCATTCTAATATTCTGATTTGCTACTCAAAACTTCTACATTTAATTATTTCTACAACATTAACTACTACATTTCTTCTTATTATTGTTATTATTGACATTGAAAACAGTTTTTGTGGAAACCGTGATAGATTTTTTGGTAAATAAAAAGTAAAAAATAACAGCATTTATTTAAAATAGAAATCTTTTTAACATTATAAATGTCTTTACTGTCACTTTTGACAATTGAATGCATCATTGCTAAATAAAAGTAATTTACATTTTTCAAAACAAATGATTACTGACCCTAAACAATATTTAAATATTCACAATAATATTAATAAATATTGATATAGACAGCAATATAAACCATATTTAAAAAATCTCCATAATGCAAGGTAAGACTTGCAAACCCAGTTGAATACACTGAATATTTCCTCAGAGTCTTTTCAGAGATGTTTCAATGATTAGGGGATGTCTGGTGCTTTAAAGAAGTGAGTAAAAGACACTCAACCTCTTTTTGTTTTCCAGCTGTGACAGTGGGCAAAAAGAGGAAAGCTGTGGAAGACGAGGATCCTGCCCAGGCTACCAAACTCACATCTAAAGAGGCATGCACTGTTCTCCCAGCTTCTCCCAGTCTGAGACCAAACTAATCTCTTTCTCTCTGTTGAACTACTTCACCCAAACAGAAAAGAAGCCTGGAGCGTGCACAGAGAGTGAAGAAAGTGGGGGTCCGCTATTATGAGACGCACAATGTCAAGAACAAGAACCGAAAAAATGCCCTTGGATGGCAAGAAATCCAAACGAGCTAAGCGATAAGACCTGGTCAGAAACCCAGTCACATCAATCCCCGTTTCCATCGTCGTGTCGGTGGCTAAACTGGAACATCTGGAGTGGAATCACAGTGATTGGTGTAAAGGTGAAGGTTTGGTTGATCTGTGATGCAATCGTTCCAATGCACTTTATTCATACTGTGGCTCCAGCCATCCTCATGAACATTATGACTACAATTCATTTCAGCACTGAGCATTTTCACAGTTTTTAACTTAAGACAGTTGCTGCGTCCCAATTCGCATACTATCCGTCCTAAATAGTATTCGAAAATAGAACTAGTACGTCCCAAATCGTAGTATGTTGAAATGAGTGTTCCAAAGAGACCCGGATGGTCTACTATATCCGGTCAGAATCCGAAGTGTAGATCGATGCGCACTCTTACGGCTGATATTGCCCACAACCCATCGCGCGTTGGACGAGGATTCGGTTAGAACTACAAACACGAGTGAAAAGTGTTAAAAAACTACAGACATGGAGGACGCGCGAGTCCGGCGGTTGTGTAGAGAGGTTTAGATAAAGGGGTTTAAGTGATTAATTATCAGTATCTAACCTGACGAAAATTTATTTATTCAATGTTGGCTACGTTATACTGCATCTGCAGCAGCATTGTGAACTTTTGTAAAGATACGTTTAGCCATTAAATGTTAAATGCATCATTACATTCAAATTGTAAACACATGAGGAGAGTGCAGAGTCTCCGCATGAAAGACCGACTGGCAGATGAACGAGCTACTACATTTCTCTCCGTAACGGTAAGAAATTATATTAGATTGAATGGAGGATTTTAACTGTGACGAGATGATTGACAGGGCAGTTTACGGTGATGCACGCGACAGAGCTGTCCGTTAAAGATGACGAAGTAGTATGTCCCAAAGCTTGCCTACTCTTTTGCTACACACTCAAAAGTATGTACTTTTTCTTCACAAAAAGAGTACATACTTTTAGGGCGTAGTATAAGTAGGCGAATTGGGACGCAGCAAGTGTGTCCTGATTCAGCAGTGTTGAATGGTGGATCATGTACACGTGTATCTATGTCTGTTCTTTTTCTTTTGTTTGGAGAATAAAAAGAATGAATAAATACTCAGAATAAATACAGATGCTTTATAAATGTTTTATTGTTTGAAACAATAGTTTGTGTATTAATATTCTAATAACATCTAGGCTTTCTTCTTCAAGCTAATTATCTCCTTCAGTTGTTCCTAAAAAATAAATGGACACATTAGAGTCTGAAAAAGTAATGCCAGAAATCCTGATTATGATGATCTCTGCTTTACCTTGAGTTGCTGGTTTCTTTGTTTGAGGGACTGGACCTCTTTGGCACGCTGCTTCTCAATTTCCCTCCGTTCTGCTTTCCGTCTCTCGATTGCTTCACATTTAGCCTTTTGCTCATTCAGTAGCCTCTCCAAATCTCGCTTCTCGCTCTCCAACTCTGAAATCTACCAAGAGTTTTTATCTCAATAAGTAGAAAATGGTAATTGTCCGGTCTTGCTTTAAAGATAAAGATTTTTCTTCTGCAGAACACACACACACAAAAGATATTTTGAATAATGTCTCTTTGTTTTTTCCCCCCACAAAAATAAAATAAAACATTTGAAATATCTTCTTGTGTGTTCTGCAGAAGAAAGCAAGTTTTTGATTTAATTATCCCTATAAGGACCTTGTTCTCCATGTCAGACTTTCCCTGCTCCCCCTGAAGTGCTTTCCTCATGCCAAAGGCCGCACTGCTCTCGTACAGTGCCTGATAGGCAGCGATGGTCATGCGAGTCTCATCTCTTACTCTCAGCAGCAGGAGGCCTCGCTCGGCACAGTTAATGGTGACTTGTCTGGTTAACTCATCTAAGAGATTGAAAGAGGGGAATGTCATGTAAATCGACGTCAAGAGCTATTAACATGACACTTCATTTAGAATATATGTATTTTTACCAAAGCACTGCGAGTAGAGCTCCTGCGGACTGGGCAGATGCCGGTCTCTCTGGCCTGCCTCTCCTGCAGGGTTTTGTCCAGCTTTTCTTGCAAATGAATAACGTCCAGTCGTGTGGATGGAGCGCTGGACACTGGCTGCACCCATAACTGGTTATCCTCCATCCATTCCCTGCAACAGAAACATTTGAACATCAAGAAACATTTCTTCTAATTATTATCAATGTTGAAAACAGTTGTGATGCATTTATTTCAGGATTCTTTGATGAATAGAAAGTTGAAAAGAACAGCATCTATCTTCTGTAAATCTTTTGTAAAATTAAAAATGTCTTCACTGTCACTTTTGATCAATTTAATGTGCCCTACTGAATAAAAGTATTATCATTATTATTAATCTTACTGAGCCCAACATTTTAAACGTTAGTGTGTGATGTGATTAATGGTAGGTATCAGCACACAATTGAAGAAAACTTCTACTAATCATTGTAAGAGGTTTATTTTACTTTGGTGGTAGAATGGCATTTAGGATCTCTTGGGTTTGCTGCTTGCTGGCATCCGCTGAGGGACTCTTGTGTTTGGGTGGAGGTGGGACCGGGCCGATCTCTACCATCTGTTGGGGACTCACTTTCAAAGGGCGACTCTGTGTCAAATGTGAAGGAAGAGATGAAAATCAACTGTTAACGCTTTATTACTACAACAATGTATACTTTACTTTAGCAGGTTTGTTTTTATTCGTATAACGTAACATACAATAACTGTGCTTACCTTTGGAGATTTCCCCTCTGTATTTTTGCTCACTAACACCGGATAATCATACTTTAACAAGGAGTCAGACGGAGTAATCATGCTTATAATGATAAAGTGGCACAAAAAAAAAAATTGCAGATATAAAAGAAAAAGTCTGGGTTTTGTTTTAGGAAGACTTCAAATTCTCTCGGTAGCGCTGTAGAAGTTTCGTTTACGTTGCTATAACAACCGGGCTTGTTATAGCCAGAGCCGTTAAATATGATTTAAAATAAAATAAATTTACGTTGAAATCAATTCTTTACAAACTATACTGCTAAATTTACCGATTAAATATTTATGACTTTTAAGTCTTTTAAAATAAATTACACACATATATTGTGGTATTTTATTTTTCTAATAATTCTGTCCTAAAACACAAGACAGAACTCGCCACTTGGTGGCACTACCACTGATCCAGAGCCATATACCGCGCTGCTGCTACTTCCGGGAACTATTGAGAGGCTCCGCGAGCCGCCATTGCGGTAAAAAAAACCCGTTCCATTGAAGTCAATGGAGTTGTCGCAACCATAGATATCATATAGAGACAACTCTCACTGTATATCACTCTATATGGCTCTGCACTGATCTATATAGAATAACATTCTATATAGATCAGTGGGCACTACACGTTAAAGCAAAAAGGCTTTTGGCGCATGTAATCAGACATCATATAGATAGACGCCCTATCGACGGTAGACAGGTACAGAAGCATTTCTACCTCATAGTAGCCTACTAATATGCACTCTTTAATAGGTACAAATGTGCAGCTTCTGTACCTGTCTACCGCCGCAGTGACAGCTTTTGTACCTTCTTTTCTGAGATCGAACGAGATGATAAAAGCTTCAGCAATTCAATTAAATGTAATGTTAAATGAGAATTTTATACCGTCACATGTCTATAAAGTTTAAACTAAGGTAGGACTATCAATTTGCTATTACATAAAAACAGTTTGAAGCAGAAATATTTAAAAACCTTGTGTATAGCCTAATATTCTCATAATGTCTCTTTATATCCCCTTATTAATATAAAACACATTTGAAAAAAATTGCATTGCACCCCTAAAGTTTTTAATGCGCTCCTTAATTTGTTTAAACTCCTAATGTGCTACTTGGGAGAAAAGTAGCTAAGTCAATCCCAGAACTCAGAGATTGTTCATATTTTAATATTTAAGAAGGATATGAGGAGAGCTACATACGGATTTCAGAATAGGATGAAAGCACTGGAAATTCAGAAAAAGGTGATTGTTTGAAGAAGAAAAACCAGTTCCAGTTTGAATTGTAATGCTTGTGATCTGTTGTCAGGAGATGAAGATATTGCTGAAACATCTAGAAGAGACGCGGGAAAAAAACAAGAAAGAAGCAAAAAAACAAAAACAAAAAGCAAAACGGAGGTGCAAGTAGGCTACAAACAACTCCATAGATATGAATGGATAATGTGTAAACTGACTTCAATATCATCGGTAACCCCCTTTTTGTCTTTCTCTCCAGGAAGATGAGGTCATAATCGTGCACGAGCACAGGCGCAAATGATTGATCAAAAAATAAAAAACCTACATGCAAAATGTAGCACTCGAAATGCCCCTGGTTTCGTTGAAAAAAAAGAAGAATAAATACTCAATTTTTAAATACCCACTTGTTTCCCTGTTACTTGAAAATTCACTAAAGTGGTGCAAATGAACCTCCAACAATAATAAGTAAATGAGTAATACATGATAAGCAACACAGTTACTTCTGAACGAGTCCTTTTTGAATGAATCGTTCTAATGAATGACTCCTCGACTCTCTCACTCACTTCTGCTTCTTCTCTGAATGAATCAGCCGTTTTGAACGAATCGGTTGACTGAATGATTCAATGAGTAACTCGTTAAGACAACGATTTGCTGCCACTTACTGGCGGTATTAGTATCATTTCATTTTAGCTGAGGAACTGAAGGACGAAGATTGTTGAATGCTGTTATTATGTCTCATGTTTTTATGTTTTCAGTAACACTAGTTCTGGTTAAAGAGACAGAATTGCAAAGGCCGTTTCTGCTGCTAACGACAGCGATCGGGGTCGGGATCACCTCCTCACTTTTGTTTAAATAAAATTTGATTTATTTATCTTAATTTAAAAAAATATATATATTTTAATCAAATTTATTTAGCTTATTTCAATAAAACATTCCATACACTATCTTTATTTTTAATAAATTCGATTATCCATTTTATCTTAAACACATTATTGAGAATGATCTGTAAAGTTTAAAACTTCAAGGCCACCAAAGTCTCTATTGTTATTTAGAATATCTTTCCGTAAATAGTGTATTTTCTTCCTCCAAATAAAATCATAAAGAATCTTATCTAATTCCCTGAGAACATTATTGGGAACATCTGCTGACATGGATATATAAACAGACCTTGAGATCCCTTCTGCTTTTGAAAGTAGAATACGTCCATTTAGGGACAGATCTCTCATAAGCCACATATTGAATCTGTTTTTAATTTTCTCAAAATTTAACCGGCTTCTTTGATTCAAATCTTTACACACCATTATCCCAAGATATGTGGTATTATCTTTAATTGGTATCCCACAAATTTCTTTCTTTCAACACACAATCTTTAAGAGAGAATAAAGTGGACTTATTCTTATTCATCATTAATCCAGAGATTCCAGAAAATGTTCCAATACATTTAACAACTTCATCCAATTCGTCACTGTTTTTGACAAAAATGGTGGTATCATCCGCTAATTGGCTAAGTTTAATCTCTTTTCCAAACACTGAAATTCCTTGAAAACTTGCTTTTTTGATATGAGCAGCCATGGCCTGAGTAACCAATGTGAAGAGAAAAGGTGATATAGGACATCCTTGTCTTCTCCCACGGCCCATATCAAATCTCTGACAGGTACCGTGAGATAACTGGACTGAACTATTAGAAAGCGCACCAATTGCTTTTTGAAAAAAATCACCAAAACCAAAGAAATCAATAACTTTGAACATAAATGAATGTTCAACAGTGTCAAACGCTTTATAGAAATCAATAAATAATATAAAAGAATCATCTGGGATAAGGTGTCTATAATCAATTAAACTCTAATATTATTTCCAATGTAGCGGCCTTTCAAAAAACCTGACTGCTCTTCATCAATTATTGTATTAAGATTTTTTGCAAAAATGAAAGAAAAGATTTTAGTATCATTATTTAACAAACTAACTGGTCTCCAATTTTCTAAGCACAATCTATCTTTGTTAGGCTTGGGTATAAGTGTAATAACCCCTTGTTGTAGTGATGCGGGCATTTCTCCTAAATCAACTGCTTCCTTAAAAACAGCAAGTATAAATGGTGCAAGGTCATTACAAAAATGTTTATAAAACTCCACATGTCAAGCCATCATTAGGAGATTTATTATCTTTAAGACTATTTATACAATTTTTAATTTCCTCAATATTTAATTCTTTATCACATGAATCAGTCTGACGTAATCTTATTAATACTGGTTGATAAATTACTAAGAAAACAATCTGCATCATTTACTTGAACTATACAATTTACTATAAAACTGATTAACAAAACAAGAAATATCCTTGGGATTATCATTAGTAAGTCCATTATTAATTTGTTTACAGAAGTTATTTCTCTATTTCTTTTTTCTAAACCAAAAAAATATTTAGTATTTTTTCCTCCTTCTTCCATCCATTTTTGTCTCGATCTGACAAAAGCACGCCTAGCTTTCTCTTCATAAATATTATCCAGCTCATTCTGCAATGTAGCAAGCTTTAACAATTCAGTGCTTGACATATTTTTGTTATTTTTGCAAGTGAGGGATATTATTTCATTAATTATTTTGTTTTCATTTTCATTTTCAATTTGTTCACAAAAATCATTGTTTCAATAGACTATTATTTAATTTCCAATATCCTCGTTTAACTCTACTTGATTGACAAATTACCAAATTAATTTGAATAGATATGCCTTTGTGATCTGTAAAAACTGATGGTTCAATAGTAACAAATTCAACTCTCTCTTTTAGATGTTCTGAAATGAGCCAAAAATCAATACGCGATTGTTGAGATTTGTCCCTATTACTCCATGTGTACAAAAGTGACTGTGGATTTTTATTCCTCCATATGTCAATTATGTTTAATCTTAAACAAACATTGCTTAATTCACTTGCCATATTGTCAATTCTAGGTGGCAATCGATCTTGTCTTCCATCAAACACCGTATTAAAATCACCGCCCCAAATTACTTCAGCTGAGGGGAATTTTGAATGTAAATGATTAATATGGCATTCAATATCTTGAAAGATTAATTCATTTGTTTTTTTATTATTGGTGGCATATATATTTATAATAATAATTTTAGCTTGGTTTATATCAATAAGTAGAGCAATCCAATGACCTTGATCATCTGTTTTATGACTTATAACCTTCCCTGAAAACCTGTCCTCCTCGGTCATTTCTGACCGAAACATTTTCTGTTTTGAATTTCTAAAAATCACAGCTTCATCGTGTAGTGTTACAAATTTATTAAAATGTTTAATTTAGGTTCAACAGTATTTTAACTGAGAAAGTTCACACAAGTGTTTACCATTTTGAGGCATAGGACATTAACCGTTTTGTTACTTCTCATCTGATGTCACAAACCTGCCTGTTCCTGTCTGTCCTGCTCTCTCTATTGTAAGTTAAATTGATCAGAGCACTGAGACTATCACCTTTTGTCTTTATGCACTGCCTGGCCATTAAGCTCTATGATAATGTGAAGGTATCGGTGAAGAGTCTGGCTGATTGGATTAGGATAGTTACATTACACTGTTATGCTGATTGGATTAGGATTGGTAACACTCTCAGTCTAGGGCACGTTCCTAAACCTGTATGCCTCATTTACATGTTTTTGTTTCAGAGTGTCTCCACCTTTATGTAACTCCTCCCCCTGAAAGGGTATATGAACTAAAATGTATACGGCCTTAGTTAGACTTGGGTAAGACTTGACTTGGTGACTACAGCTACCGACAGCTCGTGTTCTCAATAAAGAATCCTGCTGAAGATACTACCAACGTCTCCTGGTTCTTCACTTCTGAGTTTCCTACACTTAAGAAGAAAAAAGGTTTACAACAATCGGAATGTTACGAAACTTGGTGACTTTTATAGCATTAGGTATGTGAACCCACAAAAAAATTGAGGTCATGATCCGAGCATGCTAAGTGGTCGTAAAAAAATAGTGATAATTTTGGTCTTCGGTCAAAAATGACCAACCCATAGGAAATGAATGGGAAATTGACAAAAACACAAAAATTCTCTGAATTTTTGTGTGTACAATCTACAAATCGGCCACAATGCTAAAAAAAAGTACACAGCAGTAAAGGGGTGACACTCTACAACATCAAGAGTGCAAAAAAAATTCTTCTTCGACGTAGACTCAAGGTTGCATCCACCCAAAGCACGGACGAACAGTACGACTCGGACGCTGGAGTAGGTGAAAGCCTTGCAGCTCCGGGGACTTCCCGGAGCATGCCTGCTCTCAGTTGGGCTGACCAGTCTAACGAGGGCCTACTCGAGGAAATCCTTCCCGGTATTTCCTCGCTCGACTCAGGCGAGGACGAGGACCCCGCTATACTTGATGGCTCGGACGACGAGGAAACCATCCCGTCCGCCCAAGCTCCCCCGGTTAGCGGCACGGCTACACTGCCGCACGCGGTCCTTCTCGAGGTGTGTGAGCGAGCGCCCGCTCGTCTCGGCATGGAATGGCCGGCCCTCCAGAACGCCGCCGACCAAGAGAGGGATGTGTATGACGGCAAGCTCCTAGGTCCCCCTCCCGGTCCTAGGAAGCAGCTCATGCCTGTACTCCCTGCGTGCGCTAAGCACATGCGACACTATTGGAAGGACCCGCTAGATCTTAAGCACGGCTTGGCGGGTCTGGAGGTTAAGGATATGGCAGCGTGTGGCATGGACGACCCTCCCACCATCGAGCCCTCGATTGCCAGACACCTTAACCCCTTGCAGGGAGGGTTACTGGCCCCTCCTAGGCCAGTTCTCCCTAATAAGATGGACCGCTTCTCAGCATCTGTCTTCCAGGCCTCGTACAAGGCCTCGGCTCTCGCGGTACGGGCTCTAAATGTTTCCTCCCTCCTCTCAGCCTACCAGGAGGTAGGAGGATATGAGGATATGGAGGATATGAGTTCTCATTTGGAGAAAGTAGTGTCATCGCCGACGCTGTGGAAGGAGATCGTTACCGTGAACGACCTGGTCCTTCGCAACGCCCGCCAGGCCGTCCAAGCCGGCGGACGTTCTATGGCCCTATGTGTTGTGGGGGAACGCGCCCTCTGGCTCAATCTCTCTGGTCTGCCCGACAGCGAGAAAAGACGCATAGCAGGAGCCCCAGTGGAACCAGGCCAGGCTCTTTTTGGCCCTGCTGTTGCCCTTATGCAACAGCGGTGCGACGATAAGAAGAAGGAGGATGAGGCGTTCAAACTGTGCCTGCCTAGAAAGGCCACTCCACATCAGCCCCCCGCACGGCCCCCTCAGGCCCCGGCCACAGGATGGCCGTATCATAAGTTCTCAACTCGAGGGCCCCTTTTCCCTCGTTCGGGTGCCCAACCCCAGTTCAATATGGACATGTCACAAGTTCAGGTGTGGTCCATAAAAAATTTCCCGGCCCAGCTTCCAGTTTCAGAACTGGGGAGAAATTCACTGACAAAGAGTGCCCCACCACTGTTGAAAAGTGCTCAACCACAGTCTCTTCACAGTTTGCACAAACCACCTCACACACATTCAATAAAGGTTCGTTTCCCTGTGTGTGTTTCAAAAATAAAAACAACAAAAAACCAAAAACAACACAAATATCAAACACTGAGAGCGAAAGCTCTGCCAAGTGCTGTTGTTTCTCAGAAATCCGACATGTCGCCCCTAAGTTGTCCACTAGATGGCGCCATTGTATCACAAATGAACGATCCGGTTGTATTGCCAGCCCTAGGCAACTCGCCGGTGAGTGTGGGCTCTCTCACGTCACACGTGACAGCCTGGCAGTCTGTGTCGGCTCCAGAAGGGGTGATTCGCACCATAACGAAGGGCT